>VJOZ01009749.1:4030-18752 GCA_009801055.1 Stichopus horrens | reverse complement strand
AGAGGGGTGTAAATTGCAATGAATTGTCAAAGAGAGAGATGAAAATGCAACAAATGGGAAATGTGAAAAAGAAATCTTGAAGCAATCTTACTTTCGGATTGCTTTTACAGTGTAACTGTAAGAAGAAATATTTTCTGCATTTTTCACTGATGGTTTTCATAGGTATTAAATCTTTCATAGAAAGGAAAGTGAATAAATTTGAAATTTTGCATTAATAAGACCATTTAATTGTTAGACCTATAATTGTCCAGTAGTAGCCCTAGATAGTGTAGCAACTTCATGAAAAATTTCCTTAAATTGTCCTTTTGGGTCTCCTTTATGACATAAGGTTGAACAAATGACACTTGCTTCCACAATTAGGTTAAATCTCCTTTGATTCCTAACACTTTACACCCCTCTTTCAATTTGAATCATGCCATTCACTGATAAACCAAACTGTACTTGGAGCATTGTAAAATCAATAACAAGTCATTGTTGTGAAAGGTCTTATCCACCATTGTCCCTTTGGGTTAGGGTTTCTTTCTCATGAATAATCATTAGCTACAGATGTCATGTTGCTAGGATTTAGTTCCTGACATGGTTCAATAGAGCAACCCGCTACTGAACGCTAACGGGTGACTGCACAGTGTGACTATCAAAGAAAATTGTGCTAATAACAATAAAAATTGGAAAATGGATGATTATGTGGATCCAGAGCAAGAGAGGCAAGAACTTCTAAAGTTGTTGCAGTCATACATTGGGGAAGCTGAAGATCATATGAGAAAGAGAGATTACAGGAGAGCATTAGAGGGATTGAACCTTGTAAGCATGTAACATTGAATCTATCCTTATGCATTAATTACTGTGTGTATGTAATCTTCATCACTGTCTCAGGAATACTGTTTAAACATTTCACTTTGGAATAAACAAACCTGTGTTGCATGAATACAGGAAGTGTTCCCTTGAAACAGCTTTCATTGCTTTAAAAAGTTTGATGTCTCCTAATGAAATCCTGTACTTGGAGAATGTGTGATTGATTGCAGTACACAGTTCAAAGCCTAAATGCTGATGTGCAAGAGTAAATTAAGTTTGTTTTTAGCCCATATGGCATAGAAAAGCTCTGTACTTGTACGCTCATCCCTTATTCTAAAATGCACTGTTTCCCTTCATCAGTCATACAATGTTCACAGTCAGTATCTGTCAGTTTGTTGATATGCTGTATGTATTTATGCCAACACTGTGATGTCATTGACCCATTTTACATCTTGCTCTCATCTTCAGGCTTTGGAAATCGAACCAAACGACAAGAACTGCCTTGTGGCGAGATCCAAGTGTCACTTGAAGCTGGGAGATGCAAAGACAGCACTCAAAGATGCAGAAGCAGCCCTGGAGGATGACTCTGAATTTAACAAGGTGAGATTATTTTATCACAAATAATTATGTACAAAATTTCACTAATTGTGTGCAAGTCTCTGAATGACTGTGCACCTTGCTATATTCCTGTGTATCCCTTCTTGTGACAGAAGATTACAATGAAATATCTGTTGACTAAATACATGGCTAACCATGAAATGGAAGATACACCGTTTGTTGTGGCTGCTCCACGACTTTGAAATAATATGCCTCTAAGGTGTGTGTTTGTTCCTCTCAGTCACTTGAAACTTTTAAGACAAGATTGGAAACATGTGTTGTGCATAATGCATCCGAGTTTATTTTGTTGAGGGTGTTCTTTATTTGTTCCTTTTGCTTTCTTTTTCCCTTCGTCTTGGTATGTAAAGCGCCAAGTGCCATGAGCACTGTGGTTGATTTGGTGCACTATGTCTTATTATTATTATTTATGCCATTCCTCCCTCTTGCAAGGCCATGCGCTCATAAACCTTTGTGCATACGGTAAGATTTTACAGCAAAGATAGTCTGCCCATGGGAAGATGTGGGGCACTCCTTTACGTGCTTGGTGTGAGTACATAACACTAAAAGTACATAACCACCCCCTCCCCCCACATTTTATTCCTCTCCCCTTTCATTTGGTAGGAACATTTGTTTCATTATTAAGCATTGCAACTGTGTGTGTTTGACTGTGGATTATGCATCGATACTGTAAGTCTAGTAAGGCTGCATGACTAGTCATCAATCTGCTTGTCTCCCTACTGTACAGTATGTGCAACATTTTCCATTATGGTCATTTGCCGTATATCATTCTTACTTACCTTTGGTATTAAAAGCTCTGAAATTGTGATGTGCTGTAGACACAACTATTCACACAGAAAATTAATGTGATTGAGTGCTTCCAGTTGTGAAACTTCCAAGCGTATCCACCATGAACCGATAGCAGGAGCCACAGTAATCTCCATGTGTTAGAATTTCTGTATGAGTGGTGAATCTGCATTATCCATTTGCTGATTCTTTGTCATAGCAGCTGACAGGTGAAGTTTGGGATGATCAAATTGACCAACCTTGCATTGATGTTCTGTATGTTAGTTCAGTAGCGTGATGTGTTTGCAACATACAGTAGTATCTACCTTCCTTCAGAATAATTAAAAGCAATCATGATTTTAAATTTAAGGCACACTGGATGAGCTTTGTTGAGTACTCCGTACTCGGTGCTTTATGTACCTTTGATACAGAATTTGTTTACCTTTACAGACCAGGATACCAAGAAAACATAGAAGTGGCATAAAATCTGATTTAATTTCACTTTTATGGAACCAATATGAGGCCTTGAATGATTGAGCTTTTGTTCAGGAAATTTTTGCATGGTTTTGATTCAACATATACTCTGTGGGATGCTGGCAGCTACTGTAAAGTGAATGTCTCTTTGAAATCAAACTGAGAGGTCCCTAGTTTATTCTACATTGGTAGTTGAAGACATTAAGCTAAGTTGAGATGTGCTGCCAAAACAAAATGCCACTCCATAAAATGCAAGTGGCTCACAAAAAGTAGTCAATGTAAATACTGCAGAAAGTGGTTTGCAAAAGCTTGCAAGATACTGAGGCTGTTTTGCAGGAATATTGAAATTCGCAAAAAAACATGTGGACATTGCACTGACAGCATACATTTGTCTATTGCACTGACAGCACAATGCAGTAGATTCACTATCTTAAAGTCTTGTGGTCCATTAGAATGCTTATTTTAAGCTGGAAGGAATGCATCTTGTGAATGTTCTAAAAAGTTGCTCTGGTTCAAGCACCAATGATCTGTCTGGTACGATGACAATCACATGACTGAAAATAATGAGACAGAAGTTGAATGGATGTCAGAATACTCATTGAGTACCGAATTTAAAAGTTTCATCCATGTAACCACAGACATCGAAATTTTGGCCAATGGAAGTTGTTGAAAAGCTTGCATCACCTTGCAAGGTTCACACATGATGGATCCTTTTATTCAGCATGCCTTCAGACAAATGATTGAAAGTAGAGTTTTGTGGTCATCTGTTTCTGCCCAAAATGATGGTCTTTGAAATAAATTGTGATGGTGCTGAAATGAACTCCCACTGGTTGGTCGTCATGTGGAAATAAGCTGTACCCCTTCCAAATGTATTGAGGCGTACATTCTAGTCTTTCTTTTTGTTTTTCCTTTACAGGGACTGTATCAGAAAGCTGAGGCATTGTACCAAAGTGGCGACTTTGAGATGTCACTGGTCTTCTATCACCGTGGCAACAAACTCAGGCCTGAACTCCAAGAGTTTCGTCTCGGCATACAGAAGGCCCAAGAGGCGATTGACAATTCCATCGGAGGTGACCATATTCTCATTTGTAGAGTTGACCATTTTGTAATGTATGAATATTAATAAAGTCAATGATCACATGCACTAGCATCTAGCAGTGTGCATATCCGATATTGTACTAGTTGATTTGTGCACCTTTCAATACACCCAAGAAGTGAAATGCGATGTGCCATTTTTGCAAGGCTATGTCTTTCCAGATATTATACAGTATCGACAAAGTTACCTTTGTTCATTAGCAGACCTACCACATGTTACCAGAGAAATCATAGTTTCTATTTCATTCAAATTGTGCTAAACATAAACAGATATGTTGTCTGTGTCACAGTGTGGCATATTGTCACACTGGCAGTGCGTGCTTTTAAACACAGAAGGTGGAAAAAGAAGGATAAAATTTAGAACGACACCACAGTGGCCATTGGAAATCTCTGATGTGAACTGCTATGGTCCCAGTTGTTGCGAAGACTGTTAACCTTTAAAGGTTCCCTCCTGCTTTGTTATAACCAATGCTTAAATGACTTTGTGTAAACCCATTCAATTTAGATTGCATTCTTATTTTACCAACTTTCTTTTTTACTTCCAACACATGATGTCATCTGGCCCAATGGACAGCAAACTAACTTACTGTACTTGCAAATGGTGGTGGTCTAAAGTAAATAATTTTTTAAAAGGTTATGTCATTAGTACAGTTAAAGCTGGAGTATGAGTTGTACTGGTCATCTACTTTTCTCCTTTGTCTGTGTTTCAGACAAGAGAAAGTAGGAGAAAAGATCACATGTCACAAAATGAGAAAGAGAACGATGCACCCATCTTTCAGATATTTGCACATGAAAAATTTGATGATTAGGGTACTTCTAAATACCTTCTGATGTGTCACCCATAAACCTGACCTAAGAGAAATGTACATTGGACCTCTGCTACCGTAATTCTGTATCACATGTAACCAACCTGTGATCTTGAGCATTTTGGGTTGGTTCCATGCCCATGTCAAAGTCAACAGAGTGACAACATTTTATAATTTTCCTTCAACAAATTTCAGAGGTAGATTGTTTCTTTCGACTCCATTGCATTCCTGACATTCACTAGTTTTTTTTTTTTTTCTCCATCTCGCAGATATTGCGAACGTGAAGCTGGACAACAAGGGTGATTTATCGGAATTTTACAAACAAGACGAGGTAAATAGCAAACCAGATTTAAAATCCTTTGTGTCATCTTGGAGCTCTCTGTGACTTGAATGCTTGTAGTTCGCTGCTCAGGCACCTGAAAGTTACATGAAAAGATCCTGCTTCACATTTAAAGGGAATTGATGGATCATGTGTACATAGTGGAACTATTTAAATCTATTGACCTTTCATTTAATTTTTTTTTATTACTTTTTTTTTTTGCTTTTGGTCGACTTCTTGACGTGACCATTACTGCAGAGAGATGACATTTCATTCATTTAAATTAATTGTTTTGTGATAAAAAGTCACAGATGGTCGCCATATTTGCATCTAGGTGACATCGAAACCTACGTCAGCAAATCCTGTCACACTAAAAGAAGACTCCCAAATTTCAACCAACTTGCTTTTTATCGATATTTAATTGTGCCTTGTTTGCATGGTTGTTACCTCTGGTATTAACTAAAAGGTTTGTCAGCCAATACCAAAATTTTTTTGGTCTTCATTTTGTTTCTAATTTTGCCAATTTTGGTTGTTGTCCATTGGGCAAGAATGCAACAAATGATACCAGAGAAAAAAGTACATCGCATAGAAATGTAAACAATGTACAGTAACCACACCTCCCAGACTCGTTGCATTTGTACAGTAGTTAAGTAAGTACAGTATGCAATGTCACAGTCTACACACGTGTGTGCCTATGGTAGTAAAACACTTGTTCCAGCACCAAGGCCCGAACCAATAATCTGCCACAAAATTCGTTGTGGACAAATTGTTTAGCTTAGTAGGCCTACATAGGAATTTTATAAATGTTTTGAAATTTTGTACAAATGGCCCAAAAAAAAGAAGAAGAAAAATGTACTTGTTCGTAATCAAGGACTCACTTTCAGACCATCCGCAGTTTTTACATCCCCTAATGAACGCCTTCAAATGCATACAGTTTTAGCCCATTAAAGCTGGATGTGCTGTTTGAATGTGAAAAATAGCCTATGTCGTTAATTTTCTCTCATTCTCTTCCATTTGATACCAGGCTGTAAAACAACATCCATGCCACGTTTCTTTCAGGCGAAATTTCATTCGTTAGATTATTAATTACTGTAGAAAGAAGAGAGATTTAAGTTTTTCGGCTAAAAAATTAGCGGAAGTAGGCTCTGTGATGCATGTACTGCACTGAAAGTACCCAACTGTACAACAAAACTCCTATGCGACAGACTTTCTTTTGGAAAGTAGGCTATTGTGGACAAACAGACTTCAGTATGGTAGTTTCTATAGCTTTTAACAAATGTTAGAAGCATAGCCAGTACTTTGGTGTGCTTTTGAAAACCCATAAGTAACAGCACATCCTGCTTTAAGAGTTTTTGTTTTTTTTTAATCAGGTATTTGTTTTCTTTTAATCAGTTGAAATATAGCCTCACAGAAGCCATTTGAAATTCCCGAAATCGCTAGTTTCCCATCGGACTTTGCCTTCTGGACGCCCACCCCTAACAGGAAACATCGCTCACATTTTTTGTGATTGTTGAATGCTGTAACAAACATACTTGTAAATAATTAGGATTCGTTATTAACGACGTTGATCGGTGAATTGAAAATGGAACAAAAAACAAACACGTACCATCAAAATAACATTCAACGATTTAACGAATGCTTATTGGTAAAATAGGTCAAGTAAACCGCCGGAGTGTTAGCCTGTGATAATTGAACAAACTCGAGACTGAGCAGATACAATTTATGTGCTTCAAGGATCCAGGTAATAACTGATTATATTAGAAAACCTCCCCCTTCTACAGTCATCCTATATCATTCAAACAAATCACGCAGCACACGTGCCTAGCCTTGCAACACACACACACGCACATCAACCGGCATCCACAATACGTCAAAATGACTACACGGATTACACTCTTATAATGATGTAATGAATATCCTTGTAAATAATTAGGATTCGTTATTAACGACGTTGATCGGTGAATTGAAAATGGAACAAAAAACAAACACGTACCATCGAAATAACATTCAACGATTTAACGGATGTTTATTAGTAAAATAGGTCAAGTATTGCCCTGTGAAAATTAAAATAAACTCGAGACTGAGCAGACACAATTTATGTGCTTTAGCCTCAAGGATCCACGTAATAACTGATTATATTAGAAAACCTCCCCCTTCTACAGTCATTATATATCATTCAAACAAATCACGCAGCACATGCACCTAGCCTTGCAACACACACACGCACATCAACCGGTGTCCACAATATGTCATAATGACTACACCTATTACACTCTTATAATGTGGCCCATTTTCCTAGCTCATAACACCGTCACAAATGCATATACAGTGCCATGCTGGGACAGTGTTCACAACATGTCTTCTGATGATAAACAAATTATATTCTTTCTTAAGATCTTCACTGTTATCACAACTTTTAACTTCTGAAAACGTTTTTACCAGGGTTCGTGTAGTCATGGAATACCTGGAAAAGTCATGACAAACTGAATAAACATTTCCAGGTCTGGAAAAGTTTTGAAATTCATGGAAATTGTTTGAAGTCCTGGAAACAGTAACAGAAATTTTCCACAAAGTGACATTGCTCTTTTCTCATTTGTGGTATCAAAATGTATTAACATCTTCACCTCATATTTCTTTGGTGTTTGCTGTTATAGCTGAAAACATTAAAGACATCAGTCGAATGGTCACGAAAATCGTGGGATAGTCATTGGAAAAGTCATGAAAATGGATCCATAGATTTCTAGAAATTGCAGGAACCCTCTTTTAGTTTCATCATTAAAACCTTTGACATTTTAAGGTCCTGAAAACTGTTCTCTTTTTGATCACATGAACTACATTGCTTCATTTCTGTTGCATGTTTACTCATCGTCTCGTCTGTTTATCAGAGCAAAGCCAAGAAGCCTCCGAGGATGGGGTACAGCAAGCCCTCGACCAAACCCCAGGAGGACCACAAGAAGAGGAAACAAAGAAAGGAACAGAGCGAGAAAGATAAAGAAATCACAAAGCAACTTTTAGGAGAACTATATGCAGACAAAATGTACTTAGATAAATTACTGAAAGATCAAGGTAAATATTTGGATAATTCATAATTTACTAAAACTTTGTTCCATTAATCTTTTCATTGGGGACAATGTAAAATAAAAGTGTTATGAATGTTTTAAGACTTTTTGCAGGTGCTTTAATGTGAGTATCACATTTAAATGAAGGAAAATATTAAGAGTATATGTGAGTTAAGATAAATTACTGTACTGTAGTTGAAAACTTCATCTCTTATTATGATAAAGAATGGCAAATATGTTGGGTCCATTCTCCTTTAGACTTAACCAGGTCAGACACAGACAGTGGAAACAGGATATACGACTTGGTCAGTGAGGGTATCGATTACCTCGACACGAGGACGGAATTCTGGAGGCAACAGAAACCGATGTACGCAAGGAAGAGGGAAAAGAGTGACGTGAAGAGACAGACAACGAAAGACAACAAAAAACCTGTGGATCCCACCAGATATATCTTGAAAAACTTAGAAGAAATAGATGCAGGTGAGGTGAAGGGTTATGGTGATGATTTGATTTCATATATTTTCCATTTTCGTGCAAAAAAAAAAACAAAAAGAGAGAAAGAAGATGTAACATGTATATGAATTCTTAATAATTCATACAATTTTTATAAACAGTATAATAAAAATTTGTTACATCATCTTGTGGGTTTTGTGTGTTTGTTAAAGGTTTGGTGTTTTTTCTGATAAGTTGCTAAGAAGTATTTCCATTGCTTGATGAGTAGATGCAGAGGTGATGAAGGGAAGTGATGATGGTGATGATGATGATGATGATGATAGTGATGATAGTGATCATGATAATGATGACAATGATGAAAAAGATGATGATAACGATGATGATGAAGATAATGATGATGATGGTAATGGTAATGATGAAAATTATGATGATGATGATAATGATGAAAATTATGATGATGAAAATTATGATGATGGTGGTGATGATGGCAATGGATATTGTCCTGTTTTCTAGTGTGATTGGGCTGGTCATTGTGGAGAACAGGCTTCCTAGATTTAATTTGCTGAAGAAGCACCATGTATCTAACTGTATTTGATATAATGTGCTACTCATTGCCAGACAGGAGGTTACTCTTTCCCTTTTGAAAATCTATGTGTTTTAGAAGGGGTTCAGATGCAAAATGGTAGAATTTTGTTGAATATACCCCGAGGAAGTAGCAGATATACCATTTTTTGAGACAAAATAATCATTGTCAGCACAGTTAAAAAATTTTCAACTTTTCAACTATATTCTCCTTGTACTTTTTGGACTCCAGTTCACACCACATCACACACCACAAGTGGCACACGTGCCACCATTTGAGGAAGCCTGGTCTAGAAGATGATGCGGTTTCAGAATAAAAATGCTACCATAAAGTCATTCAAGCTTGTTGCAACCAATGTAACAATGACCAAGAACACATTTATCTTCAATATTTTAGCTATTTACAACAATTTTTTTAGTCAACTGCTTAAATGAATTATCAGTTAAAATCTGCAAGCCTTCTCTTTTCCTTCTTTGACAAAATTCTAAATTGCATTTATGGGACATAATGATCCATTTTAAAGATTCATGGTAAATCACCCAATCATCTCAAAAGTCTACACTGGTGTCTAAGGTTACAACTTCCAATCTCTGCCAGGCTATTAATACTCACCAGTGAAAGCCTATCACAGCGGTCACTGTCCATCTTTAAACACATACAGTAAAAGAGCCATTCTTTTTAGGGTTACTGGCCTGGAATGAAAGTTCGAAGGTTATTGAAATATTTCAGAGGCATCAAGTGGCTCTTAACTTGTTAAATTTACTTTAATGACTGCTGTTTGATAAGTGACATTACAATTTTCTATGAATCTTTTAAAAGGATGGTTACCTAATGCAATGTCTTGTTGCATTTGCCTTTGGAAATTTTTTGTGTGTGTCCATCTTTCAAATGCAGTCACTTAATATGTTTTGTTTTGCTTGTCTTTTTTTTTTTGAACAATCAGCAATGGCAGATGGACATGCCAAGAAAGCACTTAAGCAAGCCCAGAAGGTCCTGAAAATGGTTGAGGGTTGGGACGAGGATGATGTTCCAGACAAACAGGAGCTGATAGCCAATCTCCACAGCTGTATCGGTAATGCCTACCTTGACCTTAACAAGATGCCAGATGCATTACATCATCACCAAAAAGACCTGGAATTATCCAAACAGAGGTATGACCATAATCATCATCTCAAGTTCATGCCATAAACTCGGTCCTGGCAGCATCACCTTCGTAAATGATCGTGAGCTGTGCTGCCTCCAACCCCAAGAGCACCCTAAATGAAAAACTGCAGGGTCCGGTTAAGGTGACTTTACACGTTAGTTCCATATCCACCGGTATAAAAGCACAATACAGGCTGTAATCCTGGCACATTAATTGCTTTTAGATAGCATTCCAGATCAAAAATAGAAGTTTACGTTTGTCCCTTTGCTGGTAGTTTGAATCAGTTATCTTTTGGACATAAATTTCCTTCAGTCAAGGAAGTGTCTGAAAATGAGAAGCTGCTTCCAAACTGGGTTTTTACTCATTTGCTTGTGCTATTAATGATTCTACTGATTCAGCCTCCCTCACAAATTCCACCCCCCCTTTCCTGTCATCACCCACCTCTTTCTCCCCTCACCAATTTTATCATGTTTCATGCCGCTAGATAAGGTTTCTCAATCATCTAGTTGACCTGCTGTGGTCTGAGAAATAATGTGTGGGCTGAACAACTTTAAAAGGCTGTGGTGCCTCTGTTTTGAAATTCTTTCTTTGTAAACAGTTAAGAATAGCATTGCACTGTCCATCACAGAGACATTAGCTGTGCAGGTTAACTGTTACAACACAGTTATTGTGAATCATCTGAAATAAGCGACTCAGCCAGAATAAAGTTGAATGCTGCCATCATGCCAGCTTCTTGGTCAACACAGTAGAAGTAGTATGGTGTATGTTTGTCCATCTTTTGTCGTTTTTCCTCATAGGTCGTTTGTGTTTTTGCATAGTCCCGTTCCATCCATGGTTGGAGGGGGTAGATGAAAATATCAATTCTGTTAGGCTTCAAGTTCGTTTAGTCATTTCACAACATTTTGATTTGCACATTGGTGTCACACCATGTTCCTTCTGTAGTGACACAACAATGAAGTGCTGTTAGTTACGCATACATGTTGAATTTTGCCACATATACAATGTCCTTTAGCAAAGCTTTGAATTCGAGAAGTAATCTCAGAACTGGGTCCTGACATGGCCGGCTTGGCTGAGTATATGATTCCTTATGTTTTTGGTTGAGGTCAAAGGTCATTTGAGATCACTAGGAGCCAAACTGTAAATTGCTAACACAATATCTCCAGAAGGGTAACTGTGACTGATGTGGTACTTGATGTGTGGCTTGGTAATACTAAGCAAAATATCCTTATTGTTTTTGGTAGAGTTCAAAGGTCATTTGAGGACCCCAGAGGTCACATTGTAAACACAATATATCCAGAAGGGTAACCTTGACTGATGTCACACTTAGTGTGTGGGTTGGTAGTATTAAGTAGAAGAATTCTTTTGTTTTTAGTGGAAGTCAAAGGTCATTAGAGGTCACCAGAGGTCAAACACCTTGTAAACACATTATCTTCAGAAGGGTAATGTTGACTGAGTCATACTTGATGTGCGGATTGGTCATACTAGGTAGTTGATCCCTATTGTTTGAGGTGAAGTCAAAGGTTATTTGAGGTCACCAGAGGTCAAATTTGGAAAACCTTGTAAACACTATATTTTGAGAAGGGTAGCAGTGGGATTGCCCATACTGAGTTGATGACACCCACTGATTTTGGTGAAAGTCAAAGGTCATTTGGAGTCACCAGATGTCAAAGGGTCAAAATTATTTTACCTCCTGTATCTCAAAAAGATAAACTGTAAGTGATCTCATACTTTGCATGTTTATCACTCATATTCAGTAGTTCAGAATTTAGTAGTCAAAATCTTGTGAACACTTAATCTCAAAATCATTAGTCGTGAAGGACTCATGCTGAGTATGTGTATTGTCCATCTTGAATAGATGATTTCTATCAATTTTTTAATGTTTATGTTTTTAGAGGAGGTGAAAGGTCTTTTGGGGTTAGAGGCTTATTAATATGGTGTTTCAAGAACAATAACTGTAGTTGATCGCATATGTGTCATGTAAGTAATATAACTATATGGCAAGGAATCACAAAGCCTTCTGGCTTTCTGGTTTGAGGTTGCAGCAGGTACTGAGGTGTCCGTAGTTATTCGTATGTGCTGAATTTTGTCATGCACAATGTGCGTTAGTGAAACCTTTGATCCAGGAAGCAATCTCAGAACCGCTCACGTTGTCAGCCAGCTACCTAGTGCCCGATGCAAAAATTAGTAACTTGTCTTTGTTACATTACTGTTTATCAATACTTTTTGTTGAAAGTCCGCTGGGATAGGAGTAACATATCAAACTGCTTTTTTTTTCTTCCAGTGACAATGAGGACGGAAAGTCGAGGGCCTTGGACAACTTGGGAAGGGTCTACGCCAGGATAGGAAAGTTCGATGCTGCTGTGGAACACTGGACCCAAAAGTTGCCCCTCATCAAGACACCACTGGAAGCCACTTGGCTGTACCACGAGATTGGGAGATGTCATCTCGAGCTTGGGAATTACCAGGAAGCCAGGGATTTCGGCGAGAAGAGTTTCAAAGCGGCACAAGAGGCCGGGGATGACATGTGGCAGCTAAATGCAAGTGTTTTGATTGCTCAGTCTGAAGGTAAGGCCTTTGCTGTTAGAATCAGCCTTTGTCTGTAGTCAATCTCAAAAAGTATGCAAAGAAATGAAGGCCATTCCACTCCTCAACAACTGCGATGGATATCATATGTATGTGTGGGTGTCTGTGTGGATGTTCATATGTGACACAATGCCTAGACTTGCGTGACTCAACATCAAGGATTGGAGGCAACTTAAATGTTAATTCACCATATACAACTTTGTAAATGCAGTTTCAATAGTAGAACCTTATTGTTTTTGATAGCCAGTTGGAACAATTTCCTACACTATTAACCACTCTCCACACTGTGGTCCCATACTGTGTTTCAACAAAGCACTAAAGCTAGCAATACAAACGTTTCCCTAAACTATATATGTGATAGTAACATGAGTAAACATATAATTCACTTTGATCATACTAACAATACAAGAACCGTGAAGCAGGACTTAAAAGAACAGTGTAGACAATGTCGTCCCGTCAGGGTGGTGTTGGTAGTTAATGTAATAAATATTGATGAGTTTAATAACAGAACCTGAAAATATGCAGCTTTGCAACGCAAGGCCACAATGCTGGGCATCAAATACTTAAGTACTAATTTTGGTTGGGATGAATATGCATGTACCTCTTAATTTCTGTAAACTTTGAGATAATTATGCCAGGTGTATAATTCTACACAACCATCATTGTCCAAGTTATACTTTTATTTGGTTAGCTGTAAAGAAAATCTTAATAACAAGACACCAAACAATACACCAAAACAAATTGATAATATACTGTACAGTAAGTTTGCTGCCAATGTGTTTTATATTAGGATGAAAAGTTTATGTGGACTGTCTTCACGGAGGGTGGCTGATCAGGTACTGCGAATGTAAAATTCATTACGAGAGACACCAAAGGTGAGACAATATGGTGTCTTTGATATAGAAGGTGAAGATTTGGTGAAGATAACATTCGGCTCTCACATGGTCAGTTACTACACTGCGTGAGGGTCTGTAATCTACTGACTTAAATTAATCATTACAAGTTGTAATGTTGACAAAATTCAGAGTTAATTATCTCTCTAATTACTTCATGCAGGATTTACAAATAAATTTACTTTGGTGCCTTAGTAACCTACATGATATTCTAAATCAACTATTGCAGCAAACATTTTTAGTCATCTCCCAAACACGTTGTTTTACATGTTTGAACTAAATTTTCATGATGAGATTTTTCTGTTCGAGGTCCAGCTTCAGTGGTTCTTTGCCAGCTGATTAATGTAACAGATCATTAAAATGTGACTCATTGTTTCATATCATTAAAATGTGACTAAAAATGACTCATTATTTCAGATCATTAAAATGTGACTCATTATTTCATGATGAGAATTTTCTCGTCAAGCTCCAGCTTCAGGGGTCCTTTGCTAGCTTATTAATGTAACAGATCATTAAAATNNTAACAGATCATTAAAATGTGACTCTGTGTTTATTTTCTTATTCATTATGTAGATTTCTTCTTGTTTTACATTCCCCATTTGCATTCTCTTTCTTTTTTTTTATCACAGTCAAACTGGGTGATCTCCAAGAGGCAATCGAATCATTTGAGCGCTCCCTCGAGATGGCAAAGGTCCAGGGGGATGAGCCCGCCCAGAATGCAATTTCAAAGGCATTGGAAGAGCTGAACGAGAGGATAGTGCAGGGCCTGAAGGAAAGAGAGAAACAAGATGACAAAGAGGATGATGTCAAAGACAAAAGCAATGAAGAGAAAGAAAAGGAAAAAGAAACGGAAAAAGAGAAGGAGACGGAAGAGGAGAAAGAAAAAGAGAAGGAGAAGGGTAAACAGAGAAAAAAATACAAACTAAACTGAATCTTTTTTGCTCTTCTTCTATCCCTTCTCTTCTTTCCCCTTTCTCTCTTTTACTTCTCAAAACTAGAGGAAATTTAATCATTATTTTATCTTGACTAACAAATTCTTATAAAACTCCTGTACTCTGTTGGGAAATAACAAACAAAGATGTCTAACTTTGATGATTGTTTTCTCTTTCCTTCCTTGCTTCATCTTTTCTTCTCTTTGTTT
>VJOZ01009747.1:0-46466 GCA_009801055.1 Stichopus horrens | reverse complement strand
CTAAATCTGTCAAGTTTCCTTCAGATACTGATTACAAATGGTCAAACTAAAAAGATCCCAAATGTTTCACATACAATGGAATATTAATGAGTGAACATTTAACTATTTAAGTTGGTTTTGAGAATTTGTGGCCAGACACTTTTCATTTTAGTACTTCTTCACTATACACAACCAGTCCAAATAAAAGTCAAAATTTCAAAACTTTTGACAGTTTTCATAGCTACTGGGTGTGAAACTTTACTAATTATCTTCTTATAAGGATTGTCATGTGTTTATACCCTTCAAAATCAACAGAAACTCATTGATATGAACACAACCAGCTCCTTTAACACTTTCTTGTATCACTATCAGAACAAACACCAGATTTCGTATGAACGGAATGCTGCGTTTTCCTAAAAATTTTGAAACAAACTTTGCAAATTCTGAGGTTTGGCAGCCATCAGTCTAATAACGCAAAGATATTCAGCTATTATCATCGGAGCTACTGTCCCAGTCGGTATCCCACTCATCGGAGTACATATCCGAGTCGTCCTCCGTTCTCCCCGATCTCGGATGGTGATGCACCTTTGTTGTCGTTGCGATACCAGTGCCTGGATCACTGACACCCCCCTGGGACTTCAGCCCACCCTCTAATATTTTGATCAGATTCTCTTTGTCACTTAGGGAACCATATATATTACTTTGACCCCTCCTATCTTTCATCTGCTTATTCATGACCTGCATGTAAGACCTAACTTCGTCGGAAGGTTTCTTCCGTGGACCTGCGGCAGCTTGGAAACCCACCTCTTTGAAGCGGCTCACGTTGCTGAGGCTGGCCATCTTCTGGAGTTCGACCTGACGATCTGAGGCAAGGGTCACCGGCCTAGACGACTTCCTGAAGGGACGGGCTGCTTCGGTATTCTGTGGCTTCCCAACTGGCTTTCTCGCCGGCTTGGGGGCCACTTTCGGAGGCGCGTGAGCCGTAGCATCACCACCTCCCTGTTGGACACCACTCGATGACTTATCTGCAAACTGAGCTTCAAATGAAGTAACTTTGAGGTTCTTATCTTCACTGGGTGAGCTCTTGACGGTTGTCTCTGTCTCTCTTCCCACGACTTCTGTGGTATCTTTGGGTGGTACTGTTGTTGCAAGCTGTTCATTTGACTGTTTGCTAATCTCCTTTTCTCGAGAACCATTCGCCGAGGGAGGAGCATTAAGCTCTTGGTTATCCACAGTTTCAGTTTCCTTACCAATGAGAGGGGGAGGTGCTAATATTTCTTTAACTTCATCTCTACTCTCCTCCACACGTGGTGAGGGAGATGACAGTACTTGTTCAACTTTAGCTTCACTCTCTTTTACAATGTTTGTTGGTTGGGATTTTGAATCATCTGTACTGTTCATTAATCCACTGCTGGCAGGGACATTATTTACCTTGCCGACGCTTGGCAAGCTTGCATCTGTTTTCTTTTTTTCATCTGCACTGGACGTTTTTGTGGCATCTATTTCAGTTTCTTCTGATTTTTTAGCACCTACAGCAACCTGCTCGTCACTTTCACGGATGTCTTTCTTCGATTCTGGTTTAGTGTCCTTGCTGTCCTTTGATGACAGATCTGATTCAACTTTAGATCTTGTATTAGCCTGAGATGGGGAAGTTTTTGCATCAGAGTTGCTTCTCTGTCTGTTCAACATTTCTCTTTGCGCAGATAAGACATAGTTGGATGTGGGTCTGCCTTTCTTCTTGATAATATCTGCGAATACATTTTTCCTTCTGGAAGAAGGACTACTGACTTTGGAATCTTCTTTGAGGGCAGAGGATTTTGGTAAAGTGGGTGATGATTTGGAGGCAGGTGTTTCTGATTCCTTGACTCCATTGGAAGCACTTTGAGGTTCAGCTGAAGCACTCTTTGATTCCTTCCCACTGGTACCAGCAGTGGTGGCATTCTCTGATGAGGTGGGTTCCCCTGTGTCCCACACTTTTCCATCAGGGACGAGATTTGCACCATCAACTTTGGTAGTTTCCTCTCCTTTGTTTACCACAGACTGGGCATTGCTTGGACCACTGGGCACTCCATCCACAGCCTGCTGAGCTGCGGCCGGTGAAGTCTGTGACTGTTGCATCACCATCATTTGCTGCTGAGGCGGCACCATGTAGGGAGGGACAACGACCCCTTGTGGTCCCATCTGGAGGACCATCGGAGCTGGCTGTGGCATCATCATCATCGACTGCGGCACCATCCCTTGTTGCGAGAGCAAGGCCTGCTGCAAGAGCATCTGTTGTTGCAACTGCTGCAGCTGTTGAAATGCTGCTCCCTGATTGGCTGGCTGCTGTTGCTGTTGACTGAGTATTGTCTGCTGAAGGTCAATGAGTTGTTTTTGCATCTGTTGGTACATCTCCTTCAAATCGTGGACGTCTTCCGGTACCGCTTCCGTCTGCATCTGATATGTCACCTTACCTGTAGAATTGGATTTTGAACTGTCTGTCCCTTCTTTGGTGAGACCTTGAGTACCGGCGGTCATCTGGAGAGATTTGTCCTCCATCTGATGGGTGAAATCTTCCTCTTGAGGGACAGCCGAGTAGCTTGTGGTGTCGTTGCTTTCTTCATCCATGGTATGACTCATCGTCGGTAATGAGTCCTCACCTATGAGAGGAAAGGTAAACTGAAGGTAAAACTATCTACAGGGGTAAACTACTCTTACATATCAATGAACATCTCTATTGGGAGGATGTCAAATTGTTTTGATGACCCTTGACTTAATATATGTAAACACAGCCCCACTGTGTTGCAGCACTTGAAGACACGATATCAACATTCACAACAAAATACATGAAAGAGACATTCTTTTCCCTTTTCCAAAGTTAAAGACCAATTTTTTTTTTTGGTTCTATTTTTCAAAAGTTTCTTGGTCTTTGCAGTTTATGATACGAGGATATTTTTCTTTGCTTTGATAGATGTGCAAACTACTCCATACATATCCACATGCCAAAATTTTCAACTGCATGATGGAAGTTACAAGATGTGCTGAGATACGACAATATTAGCAGGGACAGTGATTTTCAAAGTTGTTTCACTGTGTGAATACCTTTGTCTTCAACAAGCTACTAATGAAAAAGGGGACAAATACACCGATCACTATCAAATTGAATCAGGCATCTCAATCTTTTTCAACTTATAATTTAATGATGTTCCATTTCACTTTTGTAGGAACAGTTTCATGACATGATTTAAAAGGGTTTCATGCCTTTTCCATGTCTGACGAAAAACGTTCAAAAAAAGAGTGTTCCATAGCAGAGAAATTTGATCTGTGCATTTGAAAATAAGCTTACCTCCTTCTATGACTGTCAAAGCATAAGCAATGAAAAATTTGATGACAAAATAAAACAAACATTTTGCAATTCAGAGTGTTGATTCAGGTCCTTGAAGGACACTGTATTTTTTTTTGGGGGGGGGAGTTTGTGGAGCTAAAGAACCACTCAAGGTTGGAAGCGGGGGGCCTGTGAAACTGTCTCTTATGTTCTCCACCTTCTTCGTAAAGCCTGTCCGTTAAACTTACTCAGTTAGTACATGTCATACTCGAACTCTATGCATAAAACACTTCTGTGACAGCCCTCAATATACAGCTTCTACTCAACACAATGCTTTCAAGTCAAAATTGATAACTTTCTGCATCTCTTGGGGTTGACATGTAGGTCGCATGTTAGTGGCAATGACACCACGGGTGTATAGAATATCTTTTCATTCCCAACGTGTGAGACTTGAATATGAGTTCACCGATCCAGCTGCTCACAATCGAATCACGGAGCCAGTTTCAATAAACAAGAGAGATACCAGGCGTATCGATCTTCTGATGTAGAGTATAAAATGTGTCCCTCCGGTGGGTCACGACTGGCTTTGCAAAAAAAAAAATTTTCCCCCTGCAGTTTTACGTTCCACTCTGCGACGCTCCATTATTAATGCTATTACGATGCTTCAAATGTCAGATATAATGCATTTCAGAATCAGTTTTGCAAACATAAATGTTTAATAAAAATATTGGGGAGGGAAAGAGGGGTGAATGAAGGAAAAAATACAATGTTCATTAAAGATGCATCTCTTTTAAGGGAAACCACATGCCTTTTAGTGGCAGTCATTTAATACCAAGAAATTCACACACAATCATTGTTTTCAACTGACGTAGTGTGACGCTTGTATTAAAGTTATTCAAATGGTGGTGTCACTATTTGAAAGTCTTGAAAAATTGGAAGCTACAGGATTGAGGAGGAGAGGGGGGGTAACAAAGCATTTCAGGCAGAGTACATTAAAAGTAACAACATAAGAAATTGACTGAGCAATGAGACAGCGTTAGTGGCTCGCAAGTTCCACGCTGACCTGAAAGAGGAACAGCTTTAGAAGAAAAGAGAAAAAGACAACTGCAGAGCCAGAACAATGCAAGAAAAGCTTGTAAATATTAGCTAATGGTTAAGATCGATTTTAGCAAATGATAAACGAGAAGTTCTTGGATGTTTGAGACAGATAAGAGGTCGATGATTGCTCTATAAATAGTTTAGTAGAAGAATTTTGTATTATGGTGAGGGAAACACAATGCCAATGGACAGGTATGCACAGTACCATACCATGTTAGGAAGGTCGTGTGTTGTAGTCTGAGGTGGTGCTTGACTGAAAGTTCACTATAAATTGAAATATATATCAAAGGAAGGCTGAGAGTTTGCCTGAGTAGCTGAGCATTTGCCTGAGTAGCTGAGTATTTGATATAGTATGTATACTGTATGGAATCGTGTCACTCTCACATTGCTCCTTAAGTACGAACATGTGCAGTTTGAAAACTTGAATCATTGTTGTGGATCTTCGCTGTTCCATATATGTGCATTACTTCATTTTAAATCTGCTGGGCCCCATGTGAGAGCACAGGTTGTTCAGTGAGTGTTAAGGCAAGCAGTCTTTTGTAGTGACAGTCTTGAAGGAGGGGGGAGGGACACAACAGTCCATGATGACCACAAAATAAGTCATATGACCTACTCTACAATTCTGTCAGGAAAGGAAAAGGTACTTTGTTTGTCTGCATGGTCTATTTCTGTAGTGTAATGAAGTGTCACCGTTGCATTTTTTTGGTGCTGTCAGTGTCCCTTGTAACACAGAACCATGATGAACTGGTCACAACCGAATGGTGCGAAACCCTTCTTCTTTAACAATTTTGCGTATGGGCATGACGACTGATATCCCCCCGCCATAATGTGACATACAGTTCCATTAAACCTGGGCATTTGATGTGTCATCAAACAGGTTATTGTATACTACCAGAGTGGGATAGAATCACCATCAGGTGAAAAAAATGATTGAAGGTGATGAGGTTGATAACAGGGTATACCACACACATCTGATGTCTCAGTGTGGTATGAAAAACAGGATTTTTAGCAGCTGTGATTAAGCATGACATACTCATGTCATACACTAGTATATACTAGTTGGTTTCAGTCACAACCAGGGGTGATACAGCCTTTGGTGGATCTACTGTATCTAAGCATGACACATGACCCTCAATTGGAGCCTCATTTGCTAAAGTGATTATTCTTTCAGCTTTCGAACACAATTTGATGGAAGCAGTGAAAGGTTTATGGCAGATAGCTTCTGAATGGGGACAAAACCAATGTTGGCAGAAAAACCAAAACAACGACAAAAAATCAGTACGCCTGTGGAGGACGAAGGTTGAAAGCACAGACGTTACGGGAAACTGATGAAAGACCAGAGTAGCAATCCACCGATACAGTTGGTGCAGTTTATATACAGTGATACTACGAATAAGACAGTCAAAGGAAAATGTAATTTTAAGCGAAAAAGTCTGAATTAAATGTTCATCAGAGATGAAAGGTCAAGAAGAAAACAATAATACAGTAACTGTTGACAAGATACATCATATTAGCTGTTATACATGTGCAACACATTGTGGACATGCTGAATGAGATAAACTCAAGCAGACACTGTGTTAGGTTAAGCTATCAGAGAACATGAAACCTACCTCTTCAAAGATTGGAGTACGGTTGCGATGCTGAAGCAGGTAAGTTAGAAAGCGGTGCAAATCCGACCTTTTCTACTTCTCCTGGCGCACGTTCTGAATGTGATTACCAATTACTTGACACGTAAGAATAACGACTGACCTTTAAACACTCTGGCATATGTGACACAATACCAACCTATGTTTTTTTTGTTTTCAGATGTTACCATATCCTATGAAGAATACTCTGCTTTTCATCCTTATACCTAGTTACTGCACACCAAGTCCTTTGAACGAATTCTCTGCATTTTCCCAAAACACATTATGATAAAGATACAAATACACTACTGACAAGCTCACCGAGGTAAAGTATACGCAACATCAGGTACAGATGTTATGTAGGGGGCATCAGAATCTACTTTCCATTCAAATCAGGTCCACCCACCTTAAATCGCTTTGGCGGCACTCCCAACCATGTGATTCCAACCTATCACAGCTGCATGCAAGCCTTTAGGCGAAACTTCGCCATGCTTAATTTGAAACTCCTCTTGACTAAACATTTCCGGGAAGCTTTCACTTCACTTTAGATACACAAGACTGCTCCAGATAAGCTGTTCCTCTCAGTCTGGTGCAGAACAGAAGAAAAGGGTACTGCAAAGGCATCTCAGCATTATTCTCCTACTGCGCTTGTTTCATCCACACAGAGCAAAGTAACTGCCGTTTGAGTTCTATAATAATTACTTGAAGAGCTTAGTGTACACAGGATTAAACTGTGAGACATGCAAATGAATGAGTGTCGTGAATATGCATGGAGTGACGTCAATTACATTTCAGGGATGTATCGGATACAGTACATGAATGGGTTTTGAAGAGAGCAGTTCTCAACACAGAGCAATGGGAGAGCAGAGCACAGAATAGAAAACAACACACTGACGTTTTACATAACTGTACATCCTCACAAAACCCCTGCCAGATGTTCTGATGCCTTTCCAATATGGCCTCTCTGCAAATTTATACTCTAGACTACACATTTTTCTTTCAGTGGGCGCTACAAATTGCTGTTCACAGAGATACCATCTGCAACGAGAGACACGCAGTTATACATTCCGAGACCTTCCGGGAATACGACACCAAGTTCCATATCGACAGAAATCAAATTGAGTCACGGTGGAAGCAATAACTGGAGTGAATTTTCTGTCAGTTTACATGTTGTACTTTGAGAAAAAGCAACCTTGACACAAAACCCGGCCTTCAAATTGACTTTGGTTTACCCTACTCATTGCGAGGCAGAAACACTGCGGGCATTTCTCCCAGACACTGTCTAGAAGTGTTTTCACAAATTTCAGGCACTGCTGTGCTCCATTTTTGTTAAACGATATTTTAGTCTCAGGCCACAGTGATTTGTTCACAAGCAACCATCCATTAAGTCTTGCTGTCTGCTCTCCGCAGTTTCTCAAGTTCTTTAAACAAACTTAAGTCCACTGACCCAAAATTGTCAAAGGGAATTTTTGAGATTGTGACGGTTCTGAACACACTGTAATGTTTGAGCACTTGTCATCGAAATCTCAGAGAACTGAAAGGATTAAAGATGTCTGATGGTATAGATATTTGACAGGGTATAGTAAGTGGATGATTAATAACATTTCGTTACATGGTGCGAGACATCAAGGGTGACCTTGAATAAAATCCATGATCTTGTCTTACCCTGACTAAGAGAGATACTTTTATCTGAGTCGGAAATCTCCATCTCACTCCCCAAAGATAAGCCAGTGTCTTTGCTTTTATCATCTGATATTTCAGTGTTTGACTCAAATGAGATTGATTGGAAGAAGCTCTTCCTTTTATTTGGATCAAACGGTCTGAGTTTAGCCACCTCCGATTCATTGTCATTCTCATCATAAAGAGACAGACGGCTTCCCAAGGGATGAGGGTTGTCCTGACGTATTACAAACCGCTTGGGCTTGGGCAGAATGTAAGGCTTGGGGGAAGTCACCGGTTTGGGCTTATCTTTGGGAAGAGAGTCTGGATTTTCCCGTGGAATCGTTTCAGTGTTGACTGAAACTTGCAGGGTTACATCTGCAGAAGAGAAGCAAAATCGTAAGCAGGGATGTTAATGGCATGTTCCATGAGCTCTGCATCGCTCTACATTACTCTTCACATTTGCGGTGGATGTTACCGTCTCTGTAAAGGTTTGCTATAGTGGCCCCAAAAATGAACACAGTCTGATCAGTGTGCACAATATCACAATGACCAGACATACCTCCTCTTGTGCTTCATCAACAAAATTGATGCAATATTTTTCTTTCTACCTTTGCACACAGTTTCTGTAAGCTTGACCATAGACACAAGAACAAACAAAGGAAGGCGTACACAACATGAGCCTCACACAACTGTCAAAAGACTGAGAGGCTACTTGGTAGGACCTGCGGTCCTTGCAGGTGCCATTGATTGATCTACAGTATTGATTGATTTATTTGTTGCTTCACAAGAGCTAAAACCATCTTTAGATTTAACTATAGATTTACAATGATTATGCAGTCATGAAGTTGCAGTTACCATGGCAGGAGAGTATACAACTGCATACCATCAATAGGCCATGCTACTACAGCTATGACTCCCTATCACTGGGGCCAACATAGCATACCCTTAACACATGCAATAAGTCTACCAATCATCTTAGTTTTTTGAACAACTTTTAACAAGTTGAGCTTATTCAATCTTAAAAAAAAAAAAATTAAAAACGCTTCACGCAAGTCTTTGACACAAACAACTCGTGAGGCTAGAAGCAATGTACAACATTAAGCAGAAGCAGCATGGAAAGAAATAAAAAGAAAAAAAGTTAGGCTTGTGAGATGACATTTTCATGTACGAACTCAATGAGCATGGATAGACATTGTGTGGTTGTTTCCTTCATTCTCTTGTAATACAGTTTGGTATTTTTTCTCGAATGTTTTCTTTTCATGAAAATATATGGTCTAATAACACTGTTTTCGATTTTGCCTGTAAAAAGGGAATTCGTCTTGAGGGACAAAAACAAGAAGATGGTGAACACCATCTCTTCAAGTTCTGCTCTGTCTCTGGGAGAGGGACACTGAAATGACCTCTGGAAGAATAAGGAGGAGATTAAAAAAAAAAAAATTTCAACTTCCAGGAATATAAACCTCAGTTTTTCCAGAGTCAATCTCAACTGTTTGCACACAAATCAGCTTCACGGCGCCTTTGTTGTAATGACGAAATTTTTTGGTGCAACTTGCCTACACCATCACCCCACTGCATTTTGAGCGCCCCCCTAGCCTCCGTGCACATTCCTGAACATGTGCAGGGATGTAAGCACACCTGAGACGCCATGTCCATTCACAGCTCTCACCTGAATTTGTCCTCTGTGCATTCTGAAGAAGAAGGGGCATGGCATCCACAAATTTACAAAGCAAATATTTTCAAAATGGTGTAAGCAAAATACTAGTGTTAACAAACAAATAAATAAATAAAGTGATTAAAAAACTTCTTCCTCGTAAGGATCTTTGAGGCAGTTGCAGTGGAGACAAACAAAAAGCAAAAATTTTGAAAAGCTGAATAAGTGTTGCAAATTTCAAATTTAGATGGTGCAGGAAACATGGACAAATAAGAGGCAAAAGCACCACCGCAACTGGAGAAACATGACACAATAACCGCAAAGCTATGTTAATGTGGCACTCATCAGATATGTTAACTTTTGGCCAGAATAATTTTGAGTCTAGCCATACAATATATGGCTGGGCTCACAGTCCAGCTATCTTGGAAAGTTATGTTGAAAAAGTAATAGATGGATTAAAGCCTTCCACTAACACCGAATATCACGAATGAGCTTGCATGAATAAAAATTAGACCATTACTGACTGCAATGACCTGACTGCAGCAGACTGTGAAAAAAATTTTCTACGATCTTTTGTCTCTCAACATGGCAGAATGGGTGTTTGTCTCAATGCTCTAACAGAACACTGGCATGTTTTGTTGCAATTATGAATATTTCAAGTATTTTGAAATTTATCTAAAATCAATCATTTATCAAATAGTTGATAACAAGCTGACAAAATAGCCAAAACTAAGACTTGACAAATATCACAGAAGTGGAACAAAACCCACTGTTATTTAATCATAGACATGGTGAGTGCAAAAGCTATAAAGAAGAAAAAAAACAGCACTTCAAAAGGTTTAACACAAACTTCACAGATTTGCTATTTCTGCAATTGAAGAAAGGAGGATGAAAAGAAGTGACAAACCTCTGTAACTCTCCACACATGAGGGAAAAGTTTTTGCAATATCCGCACCATGAGATACCAAACTGCTGTTAGACTTGGAAATAACGTGTACAAGCTTACCTTTGATGCTACTTTGGTTTGTAGGCTCTACTGGTGCTTCTCCGGTGATGTCACTGGTGGAATCGTCTTTATCGCCCCCAGACTTCTCAGAGACGTCTGCCGTTGACACGTTTCCCGGGAGGGAAGAGCCGGTGCCATCCTCTTGTCCTGATTCCGACGAAGGGGGCGAACAACTAGGGCTGCATTCCTCTCCATTCTCGGGATCTACACACTTGCAGACTTTAGGAGAGGCTGCTTCAGATTTGGGAGGATCCCCTCCATCCACCTCATCTGTTGTAGTGTCATCATGCGAGCCCTCTACTGGGCTGACAGTCTCTTCCTTCGAGGCTTCCTCTCGCTGTCCCTCGACATGACCATCCTCTACAGAACCAGAAGCATTCTCTGGGCCGGTGGAAGCTTTCTCCGAATCTACGGACGTTCTCGAGACATTGTCAACAGAGGGACCAGGATCCTCTGAAGGGGGTGAAGTTGAATCCAGTGGGGGGGCATCAGTCTGAAGGCTGCCGTCCACGGTGTCGTCCCGGTCGGATGTTCCCGTGATGGCAAGATCGTCTCCAGGATCCCCTTTGCCATTTTCTGGCACAGAGTCCGATCTTTCTGCATGTTCAGACGTGGACTTAACGACTGTGACATCAATGTTATCTCCAGTGACATCGCCACTGTCGTCTTGGCGGACAACATCGCCACTATCACCCTTGTCCTCTTTCGCAGAAAAATCCACCTCTACGCCATCATCCCTTGCAGACAATCTGTCAGGACTGATGTTGCCATTCTCGCTGTTGTTGTTTAGCCCATCGACATCTGTGAAATGAGAACAAAAACATGATGGAAAGAGTTGCTCTACCCGTGGATAAAGTTACATCGATATGACAAAACCATAAAAAATTTCACTGATGGCAATAAACTTGAAGTGGGGGTACATGACATGCCACAGAAAATAAGAAACAAAAGTTCCTAGTGGTGAACCAAAGAGAAACTTCTTTCTTGTTTGATCTTGAATTCGTACTGCAGCGACTGAAGTCCTGACCACAGAAAACGGGTCGCAGATAAAATGCAAAGGAAATTAAATGCACTGAGAGCTTTTAAAAGTAATTCCCCTATATTATTTTTATTTACAAACAAAAGAATTTCTTTGAAATAAGACAGCTGGTTGTTATTCATAATGGTAATACAAGAAACCTGTGTATAGTAAGTTTGAATCTACAAGGATGCAGCGGACTGTGTGAAAAATGAATGGCAGGTCCCATCTTAGGGTTTCATGAAAGCATGGATGGAGCATTTGGTATATCATACCTACATCAAAATATAAGCTGAAATACATGCCATCATAGAAAACATCAGGTACAAGGTGGCAAGAACATATTCTTAAATTTCAGCGACTGAACAGGGCTAAAATTGCCATTCAAATAATTTACCGTACAATTTTCTTCTGCTATCCATTGAACTTCTGACAATTTCAAACGATGACATTCTGTATATCGCACAGCAAAGGCAGGTCTACAGCAGATAACTGTGAACCTCTCCACACCTCCCATCTGTCCCCTCCCCTGGACCTCTCCCCTGGACCACACACATTCATACTATTCTATTTACATATTGTAAATACCATAAAAGCAAGGACTTGTCTACAATCTAACACTTATTGACAAAAACTACGTTGTTCAAGTTCTCTATATTTAGCCCCAGCTCAGAAAACAATTGCTTTTTCTTTTGTTTTTGTTTGTTTTGAACATTTGATTAAACATGTAATTTAAGAATTTTCAAGGAAGACGTTCAACATCCACGAGCCAGTCGCAGTATGGTTTGTACATCTTTATCAACAGTTCAGCCGATCATTTCGAAAATGTACACATATTTATATACTGATCTAACCACTGAAGTGAAGCTTCCACAAGTACTCCAAACTGTACCATACATTTGACATAATTCTTGCAATTGCAATTTCTGGTCATTTCCATGTCAACTGCATAAGGTGTGTAGTGTAATACCATCCAAATAGAGGCATGCATTCCCCGCAAGTCACCGGAGTGGGTATTCACAAGTGACTATACGTACCCCTTGCTTCACTAGAACATATACTTGGCCTTGCTCTAAACGTTCTCGAAATCAATTCTAGCACCGCACCCTCTACGGCCTAGCCCGTCCTTGTTTGCCTTTCTTTCAAGTTGTCTACAACATGTTTTGCGTATTAGTGATGCAAGGGGTAAGCATAAGTCTACGATGTGAACGCAAAAGGTTGTTGTTGACGAAGTGTTTTAGAAATCTGATGACCCCCTTTCATCGTCACGGTAACTGCAGTCACCATAATGTAAGTTTGTGAAGAAAGTGATGGCTTGTGCTGGTGAGAGAGATAACTTTTGCTCAGAGAGGTTAGTGAACCAATGGCTTGCGGGACCACACACATGAGAAACTAGTTCCACAGGTCTCAGCTTGTGCAGTTTCAGTGTTTTCCTCTTTCTTGTCTTGGAACTCATTTCTAATCCTCTGTTTGAGGTGAAGCAATTCATATCGTAACTTTATGATCATCTTTAATCAGCCATTTTTTAAACAGGAATTGACAATTGGCGGGAATGTTTAGAATGACTCGCTTGTGGAACCTTTAATGGCCCCATCCAAGTGCTGTTAAGGTTCTTTTATTTATTTCTGTCCCCTGTTGGGTCAAAAGTTGAACTTGTATTACTTCATATGAGCCTATTTTATCACCCACTTTGATGATTTGCAGAGTTTCTACAAATAATATTCTGAAGAACCCTGTAATGACTCTGATGCCTGAGAATAACAACACAGGCTTTTACGGTTCTTGAGTTTCAAATGCTTATATCGAGTGAACAAATTGATGCACATGGCCTTTGGTATATAAAAGGCAATTCTGTAAAGTTAGAGATTAATACCCATGTACCAATGGTGATGACGCCTTGACATGACGTCGGGCCAAAGGGTTGTAAATATCCTATCGTCACGTGGAGCTGAGCGAGATTCGTACATCAGAGGAGTAATTTCGTGCGTTGAACAAATGGTTTTCATCCCATTAGCTGGCAAGATTTTTAACTGTCTGACCATTTATACAAATTAGGCAATACCGTAAAACTCGTCCGTTTGATACCATCAAATACCTGACTCTGAGTGCTTGAAGGAGACCCCCGGATGTAAACAGAGCCTGATTGTAATAGTAATGGTAATAAATTCAGCATCAGAGTGAATTAAAGGAACAATCTACAGTAAAAGAACGGTCACATTCAGTGAACGGTGGTCTCGCAGAAGAGTGAGGGGTCTAAGGGAGACACCTTTGAGCGCTAATTCCATCGTTCTTGCTGATTGGATGGACACATTCCTATTCAACACCGATTGGGTGCTTTTGTTCTTGGCCGCCCACGAGGGGATTGCGAATGACCAAATCATGCATGACACTGATCTTTAAATTACTCGATGGGCGTGTGAACGGCTCCTATGATGTACGAGATCACGGGTACAACGGTGTATGAGGGAGGCGTATGTTACACGTGAAGTTCAAAGCAATCGACCCGATGGCACCGATAATGACTGGATGGTTTGGAAATGTCTAATGTAACAGTTTGCAGAGGAAGTAAAAATGGAGGGAATATGTCAAAATTAGAAAAAAAAATGAAAAATAAAACCAAGGAATACTGCTGCATGTGAAACCACTGAGATATTTATGAAATATCGTCATATAATGTATGAAATATTGTCATATAACATCAAGAAAGGGAGTCGGCACTTGTGTTTAGAAATATACGTTCTCAACGACCAACGAACATGACACAGGAACTGAGAAACTCGACTAGCTTAAAGTGTCCTGTGGGATACGTGCTCTGTGAAATGTCCATCCGTTTTTCTTTTTATTTTAATGGGTGACGCCACACAGACGAACTGCCACTGTTTCTTTCTGCACCCAGCACAAAGATCTGTATACTGTATGTTGGCAAAGGAGAAACCTGCATTTGCAAATCTGGTTCTCACAGATGAATAGTATGAAGGGGTTACCAGAGATGGTTTAAAAGGAAAATGGAAATCTAATCTGTGCAGATAAGACCCTAACAAACATGACAATTTTTGTTGACGATTTGACTGATGCCTACTCTGAATGTAGGAAGTGACTTTCCCATCAATCCCTGTTTTTTGGAGAAGAAAAATCCTCCGTGCTTTATATAGAATTGTAATTCCAGCATGCCCGAAAAATTGATTCCCAATGCTACGGCAATAACAGGGACCGCTATACGATAAACACTGTTTGACATTTGGAGCTGGGTTTCACCTAAATCTGTCAAACAGGCTATGAGTGGGAGATGTATGACTTAGACGATCTTGTCCAAACTTTGTGTGTCAGGAGACATGCTGTAGACATGGACTTGTGGTTTGCGGTTTAAATCTCTGCAATGGTGACATTTCATGCAGCGCCTATCATTTCAAATTTAAGAGCACAAAACATCTTGCAATGGGGAAAAAGCATATTGTCCAAGGGAAATTGACAGAGCCATGTGCTATTTCATGCGATAAAAGTAAACCACCAATTCTTGTCAAACGAGAGGAAGGAGGCCGCCAACCCTTCAGCACTGAGGAGGGTTTGGCTTCAGAAGGCTTGGTGAGGTTACTGTAAGTATACCTTCTTGCTACCCAAACACGTACAACTACAAGACATGCCTTAACAAGCCATCCATGACTTCTTTCTTGGTTTAACAGAATTGACCAGAAAGGAGAAATGCAATGTGGCATTGATGATATGTAGTATAGAATGGTTACATTATGAATCTGACAAGCTGTGAACATGTTCATTGCCTACACATTAGGAACATATTTGGCCCACATGAAACAGGTAGAGGACTGATTTGGGGAATCCAAAATGTCTAGTGACCACTGATGACCGCAACTTGACAAATGTTGTCCGTTTTGGTTTTACACCCAACATTACACTTTGGTATTTAATTTGACCGGTGTTGATCCCATATGACCTCTGACCTCCAGCAATAACAACACGCTGATATACATACAACACACATACAACACACATTCAACACACATTCAACACACATACAACACACATTCAACCCCCCAAACTTACATTCTTGAAACACGCTGTTTACAACATACATTTGCACATCTCACACATGCACTGTCGTGGCTCTGTACACAAAGTTGTGCCATTTATCACTATCCGAATAAGAACATGATAAGAGTACTGACTGTGTTTCCATTGCACCAAAATGGGAAAAATCCACACCACTGACATTGTCTTCAACAGTTTCTAAGGCAAAACCAGGCGATCCTTCACTCTCTGTGTCATGACCAAGAAAAGATGCAAAAAATATTTTTGGCTATCCCTAAAACATAATTGCCACTTCAGCAGACCTCAGAGAACGATATACAGTATCACACTGCTTATATTTTCCTCAAGGCTTCGTCTAGTCTTGTGAATCAGCGGAGAGTGTCGAGCGAGCCTTCGGTGCAAGTTGGTGTTGTTTCGTTGTTATTTCTTTGTGTAGTTGTGGTTGGTAGTTTTTCGTGTTTTTGCAAAATGACCAAAAAAAAATAAAAAGAGAAAAAAAGCCCCCCCCTCCATCAATCTACAAATTACAGCGAGTCAGGCACTAATCAGCTTTGTTGATGTCGGGTTGCCTCGGGATTAAATCCGAGTGTTTTCAGCAAACTCGGGTCTTCGGGGACCTGAATAATAGCTGGTGATGATAAGTCCTTGATTTGCTCTTCAGTAAGATCGTCCTGAACGGACAGCAAAGTAAAACAAATGCAATCGTCTTTCATCTTCAAAACTTCGTCTCAAGGCATTTGCCGATATACAGGCCAAGGTTCTCTGAAGGTTATACACATGCACACACACACACAAACATTTATGAAGACACACAAACATATAGTTACGAACACACACAGACACATTTTCAATTTTTTTTTGGAAGTTGTGTTCCTCCTTTTAGGTCATAAAACAAACTTAAAACAAAACTGACAATAAAGAGGCAGCTAATGACAACGGATCAAGACAACGGTTGACTTTGAACTTGACTTTTTGCAGTTTGTCCATATCATTACATTTCAGAACATCTCTGGCATTCAACACTAGGTCTGTGCTATTGTACCACTTGTACCAGTCCGTACCCTTCCCCCCACCAGTCCCCCACCCTTCCCGTTATCTTTTCCTGCATTTTAGAGAGAGGAGAAGGGAGATCACTTCGTCTGGAAGATCCCTGAAGCAACCCAAATCAGCTGATGAATTTCAGGAGGGTATTAGTAAAAAAAGAACAGAGAGAATTACTTAATATTGCCTCTTGTCACCAATTGGAACCAGCCATTTAATGCTTTCTTTATCGAAACCTGCTGTGAAATAAGTTAGTATCGCCGTCAACCCTAGTATGCAAGCATTTGAGAGAAGAGATAGAAACACCTCCTAATGACCGCTCATGTGAGTTACAGTACCTCGCTGCATTTCCTGAAATTTTTACAGTCAAATATTACACGGACTATAAAGCTGTCGAACGAACAAGTCATTACGGGAAAGAGGGAGACAAAACAGACAAACAAACCATAGATGGTCCGGCCCATCTCCTTGAGGAGGAGAGGGGTGACATCCGTGTCGACAACTTTGTCTTTTGCCTGACTGAAAGCTGGGAATTTCTATCTAAGGGAAATACACACATCTTAGGTTCCTCGTGACATCAACGGCGGGAGTGCACCGACCGATGTACCTCTACTGGACTAGAGCAGGGTGTTTGCTCGATATTGGCGACTGATTGGCCAGATAGGAGAAGCTATCAGACTGCCGTGCAGCAACACCAGAGATGAATTTTGAGATCTGAAATAGGTTGTCATGGCTACAAGTTACGTTTATACAAGAACCTCTATTTGAAGCACTACACCGTTTTCAGTGAGATGTTACAGCTATCAGCAGCACCACAACCAAATGCAAAATATGTGAGAACAAAAGCGTGAGAACTAGGGGATGGAAAAGCAATAGACTGCAAAAGCTGCAGGTGTTAAAATAGGTGCCTGTACATATGCATGTTACATTAACGGTGGGGACCATGGCCAAATTTTGTTTTGAGATGGAGAATACAGAGCAGTTGTGATGAGGCGGTGAAGGTGACTTTGACGGGTAGATGACATTATGGGTTTTGGCTACCTTCCTCTACGCTTAGACGTCCTTCCGCGATGAGTTTCATTATGTCCTGTCTCGGCACGGAGGCTGACGGAGGGGTAGGAGGAGGGGAAGGCGGTACGAACACAGGCTTACTATCGAGGTTCACATCGGTGATGCCATTCGAGTAGATGTTCAGACGAGGGGGTTTGGAAGGGGCAGAGCCTGAGAAAGGTAAACAACGGACTAGACAAATGGATGTTTGACACAAACAAATTAAATAGAAAAAAAAACATACACAAAAGAGAGAAAACAAAAAGTTACGATGAAACGAAAACAGAAAGTATTAGAACACAACTTCATAAGAGGAATGGTTGTCAGGATAAAAAAAAATAATGGGTAAGGCAGAACATGTAAAACTTTAACATCCTTTGCAGTTTATTTAATCTCATCTGCTAGGAAATCTTGAACTGACCACATGATGAAGAAAATTATGAGCGTTATTTCCTTCAAAGAATACAACAAACCTAAAGACGTCCCGAGTATAGAGAAAACCCTATGTTTTTGGTAGGAGTTGTATGACAGAAATTATACAGCAGGAAATTGTCTGGGACTTCATCTTACTCAGTTCATCACAAAATGCCCAATCCTCATTTACTCATGAAATATAAGAGATGGACAATGAATGCATAGATACCCCAGTGCACTGCGTCTACAATACTGGGCAAAATTAGTACATGTCTTCCTAACGTAATGTCACTTTGGAGGCTGAGATACAGTACTGTAACTGCAAATTTAGAATATCACAGAATTGCTAAAGAAATCACAGATACACTTTTGGAGAAGTATCTGCATGTGATGGGTTTTATCGGCAACAAATTTGAAACTAAACTGGCCCACACAAACAGCAAAACTGAGATCACCAGTCCCTTCACTACACAACAGCAGACAAATGTGTAACAAACAGGGAACTAGAAGGTGCGACAGAAGTTACCAGAGAGCAAAACTCTTTTCACGTTTCCACATGAACGATTCACAGACAATGCAACACACAGACATTTTTGTGAAAGATGCAAAAAAGGTTTTGTTTTGACTGTTGAACAGGAGAAACCATGGAAAGCATTCTTGTAATGAGACATGAGCAACCATTAAGCTTTCAGGGTACACCATTCACGTTACCAAAACATGCATAAACAGGTTTCAATTCAGTTTGATAATTGCATTAAAGAAAAATCCAAGAAAAATTGAGAAATCAGTTGCAGCATATGAACTGAAGATAGTCATGAACCTTTGAAACAAGTTTTTCCTCGTGATGATAAAATGATTTTTCTAGAAACAGCAAAGCCACAACGTCATCAATCAAGTCCTTGCCAATGGGTGCTAAGCTGATGAAAGTTCAGCCTATGGGGTATGCAAAAAAAAAACAGTTATAATCAAAGAAACATTTATTCAGCTAGGATTATACTGGTCATTTTTTTTTTCTTGAAATACCAGGACAGCTTAGCACCAATGCCCTTGTAAAAANNGTGAAACACCAGCCAAAAAGGTATTCATTGAGGAAAACAAAAAGAACTTACAACAAAGACAATCAGACTACCTCTTGCTCAACAGATCAGTAATCATTATATTGTTTTGTGTTTGCTATTGTTGATTTATTTTTTTATCTACTGACCTGAATTTTCTTGCTCTCCGAGGGAACCGCTGGCGATGCTGTCTTTGTCCCTAGAAGAGGATCTAGAGGCAGTTGGGGATGGAGCCTCCCTCTCCTGTCCTGCATCTGAGACCACAGGCGCATCGATTTCATCTCTTGGAATCTCGACACTCGGCTCCTCCTTTGGAGGATCATCGATACTGATTGGAACTATGACTCCCGGGACAGGAGGTGCCCTCCTTTTCTTGGTGGAGACACGGCTCATCTTTGGTGCCGACTTTTCCGAAGTGACTACCTGAGGCTGCACTCCGTTTGGTTCCAAAACTGCCGAAGGCGGCCGAGGTGCTGGACGTTTCTTATGCTGGGTGCCAGTGTCCAATGGTGTCTGCATATGATGCTTCTGCTCTTGCCCCTGTTCCTGCTTTAAATGTGCCCCGTTGCTGGTAGGGGGCAGAGTTTTCACCTTTTCCGTTTTCTGAGAAATGAAAAACATTCAGATGGTGTAATTTACGATTCATTCTGACAGAAAAATGGCATCATTTCATGTCAAAAATAACATTACAGGCAGTATACTAATAGCTTCACTGCATTTGCTTGTTGTGTAAACAAATAACGGTTTTGGGTATTTTGTTTAAAGCGCAAAGCATGGTTTGGGGCTTGACAATATCCCCCGCTTTCCCTGACAGAAAATTTCTTAATGTCGCTTGGCAGTCCTCAACGAATCTACTCTCTCTATAACATAGAATGGGGACAACAGCACAATCAGGGCATGTTGTCATACAAAATTTTGTGACTACTACCCATAAGCCTTTCTGCTCTGATTTGGTAAGACAGTTAATGTGTTTTTTTTTTTATGGTACCCTTACAACACTTTTTCTTCCTTCTCATTTCATCCTAGCAAAAAAATGAATTTGCCGGAAATTACGAATTTGACACCACACACTGCTGACACCACACACTGTCAAACTTTACGTGTGATGCGCTAAAATTAATATGAACTTTTTTAAAAGTATGAGAAAATTACTTTGCCTTTTCAACAAAAAGTTGTTGTTTCTAATCGACAAACTGAGGTTTTGACCGAATATATACAAAGAAAAAATCTATATTAACCACTAGGTCGCAGGTAAAACGATCTTCCGTGGAACACCATTTACGAGCAGAGGATTCTATTTTCCACATTTATGTAGTCCAATTTGTAAGATGAGAAAAACTCTCCTAAATCTACTAAACATATTTATTGCTCCCCCACTAACGCTTCATCTCGAAAATATCACTTTTACGGCCCAGGTCTATATATTTATATCATATGATGTATGACGAAAATGGAGTTTTCCATTTCCTCCGACTTTGCAAGACTCACAGCAACCACGGCAAGGAATCCATCCAAATGGCAGACTCCTTCCATGGCCTACTTCAAATGATACAGTGTATCTTGATAGGTCAAAGAAGTTCTTGTTTTGTATTGGATTTGGGGATACACAGCTAACTTATCTGTTTTTCAAATGAGAAAAGACTCAGAATCTAAATTTACTCCATATAAACTAATATTTCGCTAACTGAAACATTAGTTAGGGGGTGAATATCCATGTTTGACTAATAATTATCATATCGCAGACCATGCTTTGCCAATTTGGTGTAAAGTCGCAGAATTAGTGATGAAACGTGGACCACCAAGAGCTGCTTCAAAGCTAGGTGGTCAAACTTTGCTGTGAAAATGTGGCAGGCCATGGGTGATATTTTTTGTATTAAGTGCACTCTTTTTTTTTTTTCTTTTTTTGGAATTCTACTGCAACAGGAGAGAGGGCGACTAATTTTCACCTGGAGTTCTGTTTTCACAGATTTTACCCTGGCCAAGGTCAAAACTAAAAATTACTGATGATGGTAAAGTAACCACAGGGGCAACTTCCAAATTGAAAATCAACTGTACATCCGAAACGCAAGAACAAATCAGAAATGTCTGAAGATGAAAAGATGGTTCACAATACATCACTTCTCTAATTGCAAAATTACAACAGTTACTTGACCAGGGCCTCCTTTGCTGAGCTCTGATTGCACAAACCATGGAGCTAGTACAAATGGAGTAAAAGCAGTTTATAACCCTCCAAAGATATGATCTGTTCCAACATTCCAAAGGTCAAAACCCTCAATTAAGTGGTACAAAGGTTTACTTAAGGTTTACTTAAGGTTTAAGCAAAAGTCGTAGGCAAGATGCAGCGTCACCTATATATAAAGCCTAGTACAACCATATTGTTGTTTTCTTCATAATTTTTAAGTAATGTAAGAAGAGTTATTCGGGGATGCGCACTGGTGTGCACATATGCCATCAAGTTTGCAAAAACTAAGTAAGAACATAGCTTTATGATAAACTATTAAGTTTTGTTGTCAGCAAGAATCCGGAATGATGGGAAAGTTACTTACGAAAAGTTTCTCAGTTTTCATATACTCCAAAATATCCTTTATCGAGAAAATAGGTGGCAGCACTGGAACAAATAGCCAATTTTTCTTTACTTGTGGGTCATCTTTTAGATGTAAGATTAATTGCAGACTGCACATCTACTACTCCAAAGTAAACAATTCATTAGGAAACTGCACAATGTCATTTGAGAAATTCATTTCCATTGCTTGCATGTGTAAACAATGATAACAGTCGTTCTTTTCATACAATTGACGTTTTTGACTCCTGTTTGTCAGAACAGATGAAGGAAGTTCAAAAGGATTATGTGAAGCAAATGGACAAAGGAATTGTCAGATTAAAAAGATTAGGTACTGAATGGATTTATAAAGAGGTTTTTGAGAATGTGATTCAAGGTACACTGAAACATTGAGGTTGAACGATAGCACCACGTCCAAAAGGCTCTGCTTTTACTCCATTTGTAGTAGCTCTATGCACAAACAGTGCATGATCACTGCCACTCCTGACACAAGAGGTCCTAATGCCATGTAAAACATCTCATAGTCACAGAGAATTAAAAGACAGCCCTGATACGGTAAAATTTTTGATGACTAGGAAGCAGTGAGGCTTTCAAATACTAGAATAATACATACCGATAGAAGGGCCCAAAGCACCAAGCTAAAAGCCCATCATATGTATCACCAAGATAAAAGTGGTGCCATTTTTGTAAAAAAATAACTGTTTATTTTTTTTTAACACATGCAGGGAGATGATATGTGAAACCACATCCTCACCAAAGTGAACCACAGAGTTGATAAAAGAAGCACCATTTTCCTTGAAAAAAAAAAATGGTTCTCTGAACATGAAAAAGCTAACATATACAATCCAAATCCTTTCCAAAATAAACCACTTTTTATAAATATCACAATAAGGATGATGAAAAGAGGATTGACGTTTTGTAACTGTTATTTGGCTTTTTTCTTGCATCATTTTTTTATTTCTTTCTTTGTTTGGTGTGAGCAGACAAAAGAAACAATAGGCCACCAGCCCTACGGAAAGAGAAACGACAGGAGTCATGCGGTGGTGTTTACAGAGCTCTGTCGAGCGTTCCATGGCAATGACTTGAGCGATGATCCTTAATAAGCAGGGACAGGCATACATAACAATACATAATAATAAGAGAAATGAGAAAAAAAAATGTACGCACCACTTAAGACTGAATGACAAATGAACAAACACAGAAACATTATACACACTGAAAATACTCTCAAATAAAAGACACACAAACATTTCAAGGTACCCGACAGACAGACACAAAACAAACATGCATAACTCCAGGGTAGGAAAAGGAAAACATATGTATGATAAGTAGGTCAAAAGAAGGCCTAGCAATCAACAAACACACACAGTCTCAAAGACAAAGATAGCATCACCGATAGCAAGGTTTCATCCGTCTGAAAATATCACGAATAGCACCTACTGCGCAACCATGTAGAGAAAATGTTTAGAGAAAATATCTAAGGCGTCTACAAACACAGCTGGATTGACAGTGACCTGCAAAATGTTATACATTTCACCTGAAAACTGACTGACACGTCGTACACAGACATAACACTTAAGGAGACGATGAGGGATAGACGATGGTTTAGTGAGGTTAAAACATTCAAAACAAAAACAAAGTTAAAATCTGGTCATTCAAATGCAAATGGACTCTGTTGTTATGAAAGCGAATCACTGCATTCTAAGCCAATTTTGGAGGTGCAAAGGATTCTGGGATGAGCACTCGGCAAGATCCGTGGCGAACTTAGAGCTGAGTCGTTAGAAACAAAAATGAAGTGAGGCTACGGTACGCAACACAAGGGAATGAAACTAATATGCAACCGGCATGCTTCCACCTACACTACAGTTTAACTGCTACGCTACAAGCTATGAGTCGCTGATGAAGCTTAAGCCACACAAACATTATATTGTTAATAATTTTCTATACATCTCTTTTCTATCGTTATCACACGCTGCAGTTACAATTCGGCAGACTAGACTATATGTCACGTCAGCAAAAACAAAAAGGGAAAAAAATGACAAACAAAACACATGAAATTACAAACAAAAACACGCATCCACAGTATCACGAGGTGAGTTTAAAATGTGAAAATGGACAAATTATGTTCAACATTGACAATGTTATGCTATTATTTTCACACATGCATTTAGTAACAAAGGAAAGCAATCGAGCAAAACTGGTTAAGCCTACATGAGCCAATTCTTCGGCCCCATCGTGACGTGTGTCGTACGACCGTCGAGGGCATGTTGCCCTCCGTATGGGAGACTTTAAATGAAAATTTGATGAATATTCATGACCATGACATGAAATGGCCTCACACCCACATCACCAGTGCAAAACATGCAGCGTTTGTGAGTAATGCAAACCCCCAATAGCAATCGAAACTAGTAACCTCGATTTCTAGGCTACCTGTCACATTTTTTTTCGAATGACGTGTTTCTCTGGAAAATTATTTGGCATTGGGAGCGAGTGACCCGGCCTGATTGTGCATTTTGTCCACACAAGTGGGTCAGGAGCACACCTCACAAAAGTGACCTTTCTGTTGGAAAACCTGACCAACAGTCAATATAACAGGATTTCTGAAGACTGAGTTTAATTATAAAAGGGACCATTTCATGGCATGAGAGTTTTGCTTTTTGGTCTTTTTTTTGTTGTTGTTGTTGTTTACTTCTCTTGTGAGAGCACAGGCTGCATTATTAATAACTGTGTTAGGCAGCTACGATTTAGGTCTGCCTGGCTAGAAGCAATTGACAAAAACACAAAACAAATACCTCCTCTTCGTCCTCCTGTTGTGAAAGAAGAAATATTTCGGTTAAAATCACAAACTTGCCGATGACCAGTCATGAACTCCTGCTTAGACAGACTTTCATTAGGTATGGCACACTGCAACTTCACATTACTTGGACTCATATCGGTATAGACGTCTGTGATTGAGTGCAAACTCAAAGATTTTACAAATAGTTGTGCAATACTGCCAAAACTGAGGTGCCATTTCAATGAAAGGGATTCTGATATGCCTTCTGACCGTTGCAGACACGCATTTGTGATAAACATTCTCTAGGTTTAGGGGCTCCAAAAGTTGAGAGAGATGCACAGCATACTGTTTTCAGTTTATCTCTTCACTTTAAAGGCACAACAAAGGTAAGCAGTTCCAAATGAGGAGAATTTCAGCACCACAGAGCAAACTTCCAGCTGACAAGCCATAGACATTTACAGGAGACAACTAGGTAGCAGGGAAAGAGTGTGTTCACATCTAAACAGTCATATATACATTTACAGCAAGAAAATCAAACAGAAAAACATGAAGAGCCCAGAAATCCAATGGGATGCGAGACAGAGAGACTGATAACAGCGTGGTTTGGGGTTGAAAAGTGGGGCTATAAAGGTTCAACTCAAAATATCACCGTTGTTCACTTTATCAGGCAAAAGACCCATACACACATTTTCTTAAAGAGGTCTACTGCATCAGTGCAGCAATGGGCATGAATATGCAGATTATTGGATACACACAGATCCCTTCAAAGAACATCCACCAGGCTGCTGAGAAAAAAAAAAACTTGTGCCCACTTCAAACACTTGCCTGTATTTTTTGAACAATGACAACAATAAATGCCTAAAGTAATATGGTATTAAAATCTCTTTTTGTTGTTTCTTCAGCTTCGGGATAAAATTGGGAGAAGAGACAGGAACTGGGAGGAGAGGATGGCTGTTGGGAAGAGTAGAATCACCAAACATGTAAAAAAAAGTTTATGTGAGTACAAGAATTTATACTACTTGCAACTTTTTTCCTGTCCTCACCTTTTTCTTGAATTTTCCAAACAGTCCAGATTTTCTTTTGTTCTCAGAATCTGCAACAAAGAGGCAAAAACAGAGAAAATAAGGAAAGATTGTCGACAATTACTATACACTGGTATTTGGGTTTATTTTTTTGGGGGGGCAGGGGGTTGTGTTTTCTTTTTTGGAGGAGAAGGGTGGGGAGGGGAGTGTTTCCTGTAGAGGCAACACTGTGGGGAAACTGATTATTAAGCTAACAATGCTGATTCAGGTAATGTCCCTGTATTGTGAGAGAAGTTTTGGATCTGGGGCTCCTTCCACAAAGAGAGAAGTTTGATCTATCACATAGAAGACCTTTAAAAATCAAAGTTAAGACTGATCTTGACTTTTTTTGGAACAGGGCTCAGTTCAGTGAGTGTTTATAATCATAATCTAATTAACAGTTCAGTGACCTGAGGGTCTGATGCACTGAAGAAAAAAAAAACGGTTAGTGTGTGAGAAGTCATCCATGATTTGTTTCTATACAGCCACACATGATCTTTGACTTGCTGGTACTAACACGCTAATGAACAATATACTCTTACTTGAGCTAAATGGCATTTTTACCAAAAGAGTAAACCTGTTTGTGCAAAGATGTCTACCAGAGATGACCAGGCAGGAATGCCAGCTAGTGCACAATAATTTCAGCTAGAGTTTGATTTACGACCACATGATGGGTCAAATGTATCGCGACTACGTAAGCTTTTTCTCAGGACCAGAGAGGTGACACTAAAGATCCCAAGACAGGCAACTAAAAGAGAGCTGAATTGATTGACGCAGAGGCCGAACGAGTGCTCCACTCCGATTCTGACATTGCCGATCTGTTTATACAACCCCTTGAGTGGCCCACATACAACCACGGAATCCAAAATCTATTCTGATTCACAAATTGCTGTCCCCCCAAAACAGTGCCCCCAGGGGCAATATTAAATTTACTAAGTCATGCTGGCTTGTTTGTAGCTACCTTAATACTGTGTCCACCATTCACCATCAACCTTCAGGTCACACCCTAAGCCCTGGTAATCCCAACTGCAACTCAGATAATGTTGCATTGCGTTAAATGTCCACAAGCTATGGATGTTGGTGAATGTTCCACTTAATTCAGACCGAGATTTAATAATCATAAACTGAGCATCCAGAAATAAAATCAGGGATTCTCGGTGGCCTGTCACTTTAACTTCCATAATCACAGTATCTCTGACCTGAAGTACGTCATACTTAATAGCCACTTCTGTACTGCCCAGAAGAGGAGCGTCAGTGAGATAGAATCAATCCTAAGACTCAATGCACACAAGACAGGGCTCAACAGAGATTTAGCTTTCATGGCAGTCTTGCACATACACTGTATTAACTATGTGCTAGTCGGCTTCCTTCAACTGCTCCCTTTCATGTGCGCAACTGACAAAGGGCTGTTTAAACGCTAGAAACATTTTGTGTTCACTTTGTTGTTAAATTACTTTTGGAATTTATTTGTTGTTTTTTTTTCCATATTTACTTATTCATTTTCCATTGCCCACTTGCAACTATGCTTTTTACATATATATCAATGATTGCTACTGCAAATACCTCAAGATGTCATGTCATACAAACTGTAAGACCACACACGGGAAACGTATTCAGAGTAACGACGAACATTTCAAGGTCGAACTCTCTGGGCAGGCGAATGGATCAGAAACCATCCGTTACAAAGAATTTTTGAAACATGCAGCAAAGACGAACAGAGCGACACATATTGTCTGAAGGGCATGCACAGATGAATCGTCGAACTCACAAAACAGAATTCACAAGGGGGGATACCGTACACTGTGTTTCTTTATGCGTAAACCTTCTGCTGCTAGGGGGCGCAGTTTTTGCATCAAAAAATTAAATCTGCATTCCCCAGCGGCTCGTTTTGACCTGGAGCAAATGTAAGTCTTAAGTTAGCCAAGGAAACATTTTTGCTCTCTTTTCCACTTGATCTTTACTGACGGTTGGGAAAATGACAATCTCTCTGAATATTATATGTGAAAAAGAAAATCGCACATTTGTCTTTGAATAAGAAAGTTCCCACATGAATTTTTGTAACCATTCATTGATCAAGCTTCACGGTGGCTGTCCTGAGGGTAGTCTGCTGTGACCTTGGATAACTCTTACGTGCATGAACTTCAACATGTTGCACCAACAAAGTTACTTCTTCAAACTTTGGCCGTAGTGACATACATGAGCGAGAGAAGTCAGCATTTCTGACGAAGTCCCTCTGACTCCTTTTCAGTTTTTGGAACGATCGAACTAAATGAAACTGGTGCGCAAAATGAAATATGAGGCACTATGCCTTGACTATAAAAAAAAGCAAAGCAAAAGATATTACAAAAGAAAGTTGCAAAAACTTATGCAGCAACAGCAAGGGAAGAAAGACCAGACTGAGAATCAGCAACGTTCAGAAAACCAAAGATAAACTTTCTCGCTAAACTTGACCCTCTCAGCACCTAGGAATGGCAGAACAGAATAGAAGAGCTAGTTTGGTATCAGACCCGATGACGTCAGAGGCGCTGCCAAAAGGTCACCTGCACTCTTGGCACAGAAAATAGGAGTGAGGTTGCTGTGTTGAGACAGGTACAGACTAAATGACACCATTTCCATCAATTGAACAGAGAGATGATTAAAGGTCAACATGCCTTAAAAGTGAGGGCGGTGTCCACTTTAATTTTTCATGTTATTGATGTCCATATGCCATAGATATAAAGTACAGTTTTTGTGCACAACATCTACCAGGTTTTTGAGAAGATCATACGACAAATTGGGAGGGGACACCGCCCCCAGTTATCGTACACACGGACGTTTAACCAAAGATCATCAGCCATCCAAGAACCAAACAAGTCACCACTTATAGCAATGTCTCCTGTAGTTTTAACTCACCACCAGTTCAAACCTGAATAAGAACAAATTGCCCCACATATTTGGCTTTGTCAAAATATACAACTTTTCGACTAGACAAGTCGTATTTTTTTTTTTTTTTTTATTCATCCATTCTTGACACTGAAAACACCTTTTCTGGAACTTGCCTGCTTCCACAAGGTCGAAATCTAGGGTATTGAAGCTTGCGATGGTCTTGCTTTGGTCGGCATCAACCTTTTGTTTGTGAGCCCTCATGACGTACTGACTGGGGTCCACACCCCGATCCTCGCAGATCTTTGGAAACACCTCCTCCAGCCTCTTCTCTGGGTTGGTGCGGAAGACCATTTTGTGGTTCTTTGAGGAATGTATCGTGAGTCGCACTGTATGCTGTTTAACAGAAGGTTCAAGAAAAATTGAAAGCATACCAGCAACTGTGGCTGACAAGGCATTGAAGCATTTTAAAGGCATCAAAAGTGCAAATTGAAGAGACGTAAACTAATGCTCAAGTGTTCTCCACAGATTTTCAAAAGGGGGGTCCACATATGAAGCACTTGCCAAGGGAGGGGGTTTGGCAAGTGCACTTATCCCCCACAAGTTTTTGATAATTGAAATGCTAAATGATGCAAATTGTTGCTACTGAGAGACAATTGCTTGCTCCATTCCCTTTCTCATGCATCTCACACTTTCTTATCAATTATTTTCAACTTTCTCTCTGAGACCAAGCAGATCTTTTTCAGGGAGGGGATTCTTTTCAGGGGAGTGGTAAATTTTCAAGGGAGTGGTCAACTTCAGGGGATGGCAATTTTGACTCAGAGCAGCTATTCCCCCTCGCTTCAAGTCTCGGTGGAGAACACTGCACTAGTGGTCACTTCAATAGATCTCTTACACACCATAACAGTACATGATAAGCCCCGGAAGACTAATTGCTACAATTAGTGGGAGCAGGGACCTCAGCTGACCACGTACTGGACACGTACGATGATGCGATCGGGGGGGGAGGGTCTAAATGGCAGTGGTACAGTTTCTGGAGGGCACTAGAAAGAGCAAAGTAAGATTGTATGAACTGGTTGTGGAGACAAGTATGTGAGGAATGAAGTTAGTGTGATGTGTGCCCATAAAAGTGAAAACACTTTTAAAGTGTCACCTAAAGTTGTGAATTTTCTAACATTGTTTTAGAACTTCAACACATTCATCTTCAGATTTGACACTGTATTCAGTTCAAAAGGATTATGGTGACTGATAGAAGGATTTTTTTACCTGAAACCATCAACAAGCAGTTCAATTTTGACCTCGACTAACTGTTCCTTTGCCTGTCTACCAGACCACGTGTGGCAAATGACATGTGTAGCTAGTCACAACGTGACACACTCAGCCTGCCTGTAACGACTAACTGTGACAGGTCGGAAAATGTCAAAATAAGCAAAGTATTCTTCTGTGAGGCAGCCTCCACATATTGAAAATAGCACTAACCAATGCAGTTTGAGATACGTGCTTCACAAAAGTGGTGTACTGTGGCCAGTTCACCAGGTGTGAATAAAATGTCGACCTTTTTGTATTGACCGCACCGTTGCGACCTGTTGCTATGCACTGCCATCGCATACTTCTTTGCGGTGCGTAACAAGTCAGGCAGGGATCGCCACCAGGATAACTAGATGACACTCATGCATATACTCAACAGTATAAATGACACTTGACCTTTTCTAGAAAAGGACACCAGAGGAGAGAGCATAAGCTGCCCACCCGGTGATAATCTTGAGCAATTTTGGGGTTTTATGCAGGTATCGAATGCAAGCACTGGCCGACGACATTGTGTGGATCGATGCACGGGGAATAACTGGCATGCTGTCTGACAATTTCCCCATTTGGCTAATACTGCTAGACAAGAAAATGCATACACATATGATGCACAGAATTTCAATTTCGGATTTAAAAAAAAAAAACAAACTGAGAACAGTCATGAAAAAATGGCAACCTAGTCCTGAAATGTTCAAAGCCTCGATAAAACTGCAAGGTTCCCCTCTACCAATACATGGTTTCCTAATACTCAGTGCCTTAGGTATACCAGCAGGTAGTATTCGTCTCACCTCAAATACTCCGGACTTCTTCCCCTTGTTAATACTGAACTGTTCTCGCTCTTTCTTGGGTACGAGCATGATACTGTTGCCGACGATGTCCCCTGCTGACTGGCTGGGAGTATACTGGGAAAAATGAGACATGTTTTATTACAGTAAAGTAATATCAACAGCAATCAAATACATGAATCTCTGTAATATTTTCCTTTCACAAAAAATTATAATGTACCTTGCCACATGCTCGTCTTGATAAATATGATTATTAAAATATCTCCACCAATCTTACACACCTTCCAAATGTCCAATTTAATTAAGGAGAACTTAGACCATAACTGTGAAAGTCCATATCAAATATGGTTGACAAACTTTTTCTCAGATCTGGTACAGTACATGTACACAATCATATATGATGCAGCTTATAAAGTTCCAATTTGTCAAGTTTTCATAGATTTTAAACTATTTCCAGCAACTTTTGTGGCAAACAATGAATCTCTCATACACTCTCAGGTGATCTGATGACACAAACATTCTACTGTAAATACTACGACTGGTGACCAATTTACCACAGGAGCACTTGCCAAATTTGGACGAGTCGGACCATGACACAAGCACAGTCCTAGGATGGTCCAACCATGTCTGAAAAAAAGTCCAGTTTCATCATCATGATCCCATTTTCGGAAAATGTTCGAGGATATCGAGTGGTGCAGACTTACAACATTCTTCTATTGCACAGACATATGTCTAGGATTTACAATGAATAAATTAAAATGTAGATAAAGTAATGGCAAGGCAAGCTTGCTGTGGCTGGTCTATCTCTCCTAAGGACCTTGAGACTAATGGATGTTAAATTCAGGATGTAGGTAGTTTTACAAAATTAATTTTGGCAAGAATGGTAGGTATCATGGATTCACAGGTCATGCATTCAGCATTCTACTGTTATTAGCTACTGCAGCTCGATTAACCTTCTAAAACATTACATTTTGTACGTTTGAAACAATGCACTCTGTAAATGACATTGTCCATTGATAGACATAAACCCTCCAATATTTGAATATCTGACCGAACATCATTCTTCGTTGGAATATATTTTAACATCTGGGGTAGAGCACGCGAAATCAGCAAATCGATCAAACAGGGGACCAGGTGGACACAAAGAGGCACCCACTGGAAACACCTCATGGTTTTACAGTGAACACCGATTCCCTGCACAGCCATATTTCCTGTTTGGCATCAAACTTTGCGAAGGAAATTCAAAAAGGCACAAACTCCTCACCACATTGGGTGGTCTCCCTTTGTACTTGGATGGCTGCGCTATCTGGTAAGCTGTGGGATTCAGACCGTTATGAGAGGCGATGGATATCACGAGGTCCATCATCCTCATGCTGCAAAAAAAAAGGACATAAAGAAGGGGAAAACCATCAGGGAAATGCAGAGAAATTAAAAAAAAAATACACAGAATAAATGTGAAAGACAAACTCACTGGTGTTCCAAAAATTATTTCACATACGTGTGAGTGCTTGAATACGATTAACGAAATCACCAGTGTTCTGAAAAGTATTCCACATATAGATACTAACAATTGCAATGTAGTTGCAAGTCTCCTCAGCAAGTTGTGCTTCCAAAATTATGCAATTAATTTCACTCTAATCTCAGGTTTTTACCAATAATACCAAACTTTGCATTTTGTGGCTTCACAAGGCAATTCGTTTTTAGATATGACTGATATCTCTTTGTTTCAACAAACCAAGTACAGTATAATATGTACACAATTGTTAATACAACCTCAATCTCACAGGCAACCTACAGAACTCACAGAAACACACAGAAATTTGAATTAAAACAGCTAAAATTATTTGCCAACAAAACGTTTTGGTCAAAGTTACTGTTTTTATCCGTTCCAAAAATCAGAACCAGGTAATTTCTGGTGTGTACCTGTCAGACACCTAAGAAAACAAAGAAAATGTGTGACCTACAGGACTGTGCAAAGTTAACATCTCATGGATCAGCGATGAAGCTTGATGGGGCTATTTCTAAATTATTTAACACGGGCCAGACGAATATAGGAGACAATGTACTCATGTCATGTGAAATGACGACATTATCTCCGTTTCAAATCAAACCTGACAGAATTTCGCACTCCGTACCTAATGGTCACGATAGCTGATATCAGCGGTACATGACAGACAAAATTCGATATTGACCTGAAGAAGAAAGTGCTGTTGTTCACTGCAGTACCGTACTTGAAGAAACCAGTTAGTGATTTAAGAGCAAGACAGGTACTAAAATTCAGGCAGGTACTGTACCTGGGTTATCTGTGAAAACATTGGACAAAATGCTGGCAGTTTTAATAGTCACTTTCTATTTCAACCCTTTTTCAGTAGGTCTACAGTTACTCTTCTGATTTTTATTTTGACACTTTTGGAGTACTGTATTGGGTGCATTAAGCATTGAAAATGTTGAAAGTAGCCATAAATTCCATCCAAATCCATCAAAGATTAAGAAAATTTACAGCTGTGTCATGAAGAAAACATTGACTAAGTATGCAAATTNNATGGACTCCCATGATTTGTCTTATGTTAATCCTTTCTTTGATGTACAGGGTAACCTTTATTTCAAGGGCATTTGAAAATTTTATATGCCTACTGTACAGACAGTTTTATTTTGGGAGCATACAGTTTCTCCTTCAAAAACATCAATGTCACTTACTGTACAAACGTGAAACTCAGCAATTAAAAGACTAAATATATAGGGTTGAAAAAAAAAAGAAAAACTGTCACTGTGTAACACTCCACATCATCTGTTTTGCATTTTTCTCAAACTTCGAAAAGTCATTTATCAAAAAAAATTCCAGTGGGCTTTTACTTTGCAAATTTTTGTATGAAGAGTGCTCTTTTCTACAAGCATGTCACAAAACCTTTGAGCTTTGAGAATAACCATAAAGTATATGAACTATTACTAATCTGTTTGCTGTTCAGGGAAGCGAAACATCAAAACAATTTTAGTGTCGGTTGAGTAATTTCCATCTGGCACTCAAGGGTATTCTTTAATTCATACTTCAGAGAAAGAAGAATACACTGTAACAAAGCTGTAGCAGTTCTATAATGAAGTTGCCCATGCAGCAAGTATGCATTTACCTATGTATATGGTATTAAGTTGGTAACTTTCATTAACTTTACATTGCTCATCTGTGAAAATTTTTTTTAAAACTGCACTAGAATCGATGCACAAACAAACAGAAAAAAAGGGCAGTAAGAAAATAATTTACGACAAATTCCACAGCGAGAGACAAACTGTGTACTTTGAAACTTGAAAACGAGCCACCTTTCATCAAAATGCGAGTTTTTTAATTTGACATTCGTCCACTAACATGATGCGATGGTTCCTCAAAATGAAAAACCAGATTCAAGTACAGTATGTACTGTGAGCTTTGTTAACTTCCCACTTCTCACGTGAGATGACATTTTATCACGGTGGTAAAGAAACGACGCACGAACAATGGGGGAGAGAAGAAATGAAAAATTGATCTACAAACCTGTCCACAATAAAAAAATTATGATTGTGTACACTAAAACGACACAATGGGTCGCCTGCCATCAAAATAAGTGTTTGGCTTCATGGCATACAATTTATGTTCACTGAAATGTAATAATGGGTGGTGTAAACTTGTCATGTGTACTGAAACTGTCGGGGTACAAAGATCACATTGGACCAAATCGAGAGCAAAGTTATACAGGTTACAGGGCATCCTTAGTTTCATTTCCTACAGTATGACATCACATGAGCGGCACAATTAAACAAGCACTGATGGGTAAAACACATGCATTTAGTCCTGAGAATATAGACCTACAGTGCACAGCACACATGCACCTCTATCAGAGCTATGTCAATGTTTCCCCGCATCTTCCTGGTGTGGGTATTCACAAGTGACTATACATACTTACCCCTTGCTTCACTAATGCATACATTTGAGTTTGGGTCATTAGTGAGGCAAGGGGTAAGTATATGTCTACTATGTGAATCCTGAAATTTTATATTCCCCACGTTTCGATGTCACCCACGGTCCAATGTTCCTCGGAGTTTGATGTTCCCCAGGGTTTGATGTTCCCAGGGTTCAGAAACATTCCAGCTTTTGCAACAAGTATTCGCTATGTTATTTTTCATTTCCATGGAAATATTTTACTCACAGTTAAATTTTTAAGTTTCAGCAATATTGCTGACTTGTTATGTCTCAAATCATACCAAAATACTGACCAAAATATCTTCAGCAAAACACTTATTCAAAATTTGGATAGAAGAAACGTTTTATCATTTTTTTACATTATTATGTATTTGTTTGATAATAAATAGGGTCAATTTTATTCTGATATGATGGCTCAAGGTTTCATCATGAGTCTCATGTTGCGTACAGGCACATTGTATTCAAAACCCATTTCCAAGTTACTACTTATTTTTAACACAACCAAAGGTACTAGAATGAAAAGGGCAGAGTTATGGACATTTCTGTACTGTTACATATGTTTTCATAATTTTAGGATTAAACTGTTTCTTGGTTGATTGACCCATGATTGTACCCCCATGCTGTGCCTATGTTGCTGTGTAGACGTAGTGCTTCATGTTTTAATCAAGACTCAGGGACCATACATACAGTTCTGTGTTCCGCTGGTGTTTATTTGAATGAATATCTGCAGAGCGGTAATAGTACAGTAATTGTTTTTTGGGTTACTTCACATACGTATTGCATCCTAAAGTTCACGTCTGTAGGATTACTAATTTACTACACATACAGTAGTCCACAAGTGCTTATTTGTGACATTCGATATAAAAGGGCTTGTACACACGATTTGTGACCTTGTACTGTATGTACACCACATCTTCTTCACCACACCAGGTACAGTACCTAAAATAACAATGTATGGTACTGACATACTGTAGGCTACTGCACAAGCACCTTCACATATGTACTACAGTACACTACAGATAAATGAAACAAAATCAAATATAAGAGTGTTTCATCACTGAGGGGCCAGCTCACTTAGGTAAATGCAAACTCTCGCCATCCATCGAGATGGTTGGGGAATGTTCCATATATCTAAAAAGGAAAGTTAATTTCCTAGCCAGCGAGACAAATGGTACAGCTGTTTAATATCTGCATAACAAATTGTAGAAGGTGCTCCCATCCAGCAATATGACATACTCTACACCCCTCCCACAAGAAAAAAGAAAAAAAAAAGTGGGACTTCATTTTTTAAGGTAACATTTTCAGCCTTGGAAGGAACTTCTTGAATCAGTACCAAGACTTGAAGTGCTGCACACCTCTTTAACCTTAGTGTTGATCATTTATGTTCCTTAATAACTTGGAGTCCCAAATCAGATAATATTATTCTAATTATGCCACAAAGTATATAAGACAAGTCAGCTTTAGATTGTGGGGTAAATGTGGGTCAAACTAACTTACCATTCATTACAATTCCCAAATCATCAACATGTATATTAGACTAAAAAACTATTGAAATCAGCTTTGAATATTGCACATTTTTATTTCTAGGCAGGAACCAAAGTCCACATTAATGTACAGGATGGCAAGGGAATAAACCTCCCTCAAAAGCAATCTTCCAAATTTAGGTCTCCCTTGTAGCTCAAGTCGAGATACAGTGTACGGTGACCCTATCCATGCAAATAGGTCCACACACCTATATACTGAAAGCTGCGAGGAATTTCCACGTAATGTACAGTATCTCTTTGCCACACATCAGATTCAATACAAAAGTGTGGTTGTGTTATTCATGGTAGATTTCAGCAAACAGTGTAACTGGGTCACAACAATTTGACAAAAAAGGCTAATTTTAGAAGGTTAGGGCACAATACTGTACACTTCTCATGAATAACACTACAGCAGAAGTAAATTGCAAAGTTGGGCAATTTACAAAGTTGGGCAATTTACAATATACATGGTGTTCACAGATCACTGTTTTTTTTTTTTTTAAGACAACATACTGTATGCAAGTAGGGCACTAGTCAAGCAATGTACTGTACTACATTGACACTCCATGACAAAATTCACTCAGACCCATTCTGGAACGTTAAAACCATCTAGCTACATGCAGGGTTGTACATAAATGTACGTTTGCCCAATCTGATGTTCAAAAGATGACAAAACATTAAAATCAGAACTAAGATGACTCACTAATTATTAGCTCCACAAAGAGATCGTGTCTTGCAGTCAGATTATAGCACTGTCAAAGTCAAATATGTGCAAGCTTGAATCGGGACCATATCACGAGTCTCTTTTTGACACACCCCAGGGAATTAATTTTATAATTTACTCCTCCACCACAGTATGGTAAGGTAAACATGAGACACGCATAGATGTCATATCAGGGTCAACAAACGAGGCTTGAAGTACATAATAAGGAAAGACAACGGAGCGAGTCTGCAAATGCATTGTACTCATTCAGAGTTTGCAAGTCTTACAAAGACTTATTAAACTATTTGTACAGTAATGTAGCTTTATGTTTAATGTTCTGTAAAATATTAAAATGGTTGACAGCTTTTAAAACATTGCTTTAGTAAAAATTAGGCCATCAACTTGAAAAGGTGGAAAGCAGCAGCATAGTTCAACAAATGCATGGGGAAAAGGAAGTCCTTTCAGTGTTTCACACCACAGGGCAGGGTGGGAGAACAGGTACTACAAAGACCAATGAAATCCCTACTGACCTCTAGACCTAAGTACTGGACAGCCTGATCTGCCTCAAATGTAGTTAGTAGATGGTTACCCAGAATGAGTCATAGCAAATTTGGTTTTGTTCTCAAGGGGCAACATGCAAGGTGAAGTTTAGTAGCTATGTACATCCAGCACTATTTCTTTCATAGTGGTTTCAGTCCAGACAAACAGGATAGCATTTCATTCTCAAATGAGGTTCAAACCATCTACTATGCAGAGAGGGAAAGGAGGGGGGGTTAAAGGAGGGGGGTTAAAGGAGGGCAAAACATGAATGAAAGTACACACTCTATAAGCACTCATTGATAGCAGAGAGGGTAGGAAATGTTAATTCCAGTTTGAAGCGGAATGTGTTCAGATAGATGTTGAAATGTTGACAGTGCACTCACTCTTAACACAGTAAACTGGAGTTCAGTTGTTGAGCAGAGACAGGCAAGTGATGTGTGAAGTTAATTTCATTGACACGCACTTGACTTTAAAGAATACAGTCAAGGGCAGTTAATTCGAAGAGCAGCAAAACGTAGCCAAAGAGTGACCCCCCTCTGATGATAACAATAACATTAAACAAGAAGCAATTTTTTGGTCTTACAGTGCTTTTCATGTAGCTACTACAGTAGCCTGTATTTGTGTCATGTTCACAAAGTTAAACTCAAGCTATTAAATTATATACTGTACAGTACTGTTATTAAAGCCTCTATAAGAACAGCAAACTAAAAAGATAGCCAGCCAGGGTACCCAAACCAACAGTAAACTCATGATTGAGGGAGGATCTACAGTACCATAAGCCATCAACATTCAGTGGCTGACAAACGCAGGCAGGATGTCGTATTCGGGTGCACTCATGAATGTAAAAATACCAACTGCTACCCTGCTGGCGCAGCCTGTGAGTCATAACATGGTGCACGGTATGGTGCACTGTAGGTCTTACAACACTATCAGTCACGGACAAAGCAATGATACCATTATATAATTCCACATTCCAGCAGCTCCTTGGTCCGACAATAGCCCACTGTGCTCCAATGAAAATTGGTCTAGCATTTTAGACTATGGGGCAGAAAAAAAAAGGTAACTGCCATTGTGATTTTGGACATTGCCTTCTTGATTTGTTTAGTTTATTAAATTGTAAGCAGTGTCATGAATAGAACTTCCTTTATTGTTAACCATGATTCATTCCTTCCAAAATCTAGAATTCCTTCAGTACTGAGGAATTTATCTGTGCGCAGGCTGTTTATGAGGATAAACCACAGTATTGTACATCCATGGCCATAGCCTCCAGGTAGGAGAAAACATTACACATACAATAAGTTGAGCTATGAACAGTACAGGGCCAGACCGTGGTACGTAAGGAAAGCTGTCTAGACATGGAATACAGTAATTAATGGTCTCAAAGGTAAATCCAGTGAGATAGTGCTTGAAATTACCTCACAATCTTGGCACATGGGTAAATATTTACAAGTTAATAACAGCACTTACTGACTTGGCATATACTCTAGAGATTTTCAAAAGAGGGGGATGGCCAAAAACAAAACACTTTAAAACATGGTCACATAGTGATTGACATGACAGGTTTTGAGTTAAGGGGTTGTCCCCATCCCCTAACTTTGAAAAATTTTTGATACAGTAATTAAGACACTATTTTAAGGAAAAATGGGCCCAATTTGTGATGATTTGTATACAATGAGTGAATCCAGATCTACAATCTTACCCACATTTCATTTTTTGTACATTATTAAAATTTAGAAACAAAAACACATCATGGAGTAGAACTTTGTGTTGTCTGAAATTGTCTTTTCTCTTTGATACCCAAGCAGAGTTTGGTAGGGAATGGGATATTTTGGGGGAACGGGTGATCACTACTGTACATTAGGGGGATGGTAATATTCCCTTAGAGGAAGGCCACCTGCCAAATAAAACCAAAAACATGGTATGTGCTGACAAAGAAATGTACAACTCTCTAAAAACAATCATACCCGCAGTGTGGGGAAAACTTTGACTTCCACAAATCCTCTTGTCCAGATCAGTTGCCAATCCTTTAAGATCTTGAACATGCCAAAAAAGGCTATGTGTATGACCTATGCAGAGATATTTCAGACCATTTCTTTTTCTTTTTTATTTTAAATAGTCATTTATAAGAGAACCTATGATTGGCAAATGATGCTAGGTAGTTAACTTAAATTGACCCCATTGCTGGCTACTTGTGTACTTTATTTTAACTAATTTCAATTTCTACAGTATGCACAGCCATGGACAAGGTAAATAATGACATTGTCTTTATCTTCACTTGTGGGCCTACGCATCACCTGTTAGTTATGCTTTGCAACATTTAATTCTTTTTTCTTTTTTTTCACTTGCTCCGGTAAGTTTGAAGAAATTGCTTCGAAGGTAACAATTAAAATGGTCTCTTCAGGGACTTCCAGAACTGCCTTGTCTCTTTGTGTGGACTCTTTGTACTGATCAACTGCAGTCAGTTACTACAATGTAAGCAAAGGAGTACCCTGAGAAACCATCCCTTTCCATATTCATCCTCCCCTGGTATCATCCCACAACCTCCAGAGGTTACCAGCAAACCACCAGAGAAAACTCAGCTTAGAGTGTGATCCAAAAATAGGAAATATTTCAAAATTTGGTAAAGTAAGTTAAGTATGGCTAAATGTGGTAGGCAGGGATTTAAAGCTTCCCCATGCAGAAACAAAAAGTGTGGACAAATGGAATTAAAGGAGCATTTTAACGTTTTAAATAAAAAAAGGACACAATGTTGTGCATGATGGATGGACCAGGATGGGGGGGCTTGGGTTTGAGTCACAGTAAAAATCCAATTAATCTTTTTTTTTTCTAAAGGTGATATATTGCTCTTGAAAGAATAGAATGAGAGGGTGGATATACATGTACTTCATAATTTCAGGAACAAAGATTAAGGTAACTTCTCCGTCCCTCACACAAAAAAAAATCACAAAGGTTTTTTTCAGTGGAAAACTATCAGCTGAAAGTTTCAAAAGAAGGTACCCTAACTATTTACAACTGCAATCATAATCTGAAAATTAGCAAAATTTCATTAAATAGCAAAATTTTGTCAATGTGTAAGGAAATATTTAACAGTGGAATTATTGCGAGATGGACATTGTCCGCCCCTCAAGCCATTAAATTCTGTTGAAATGTTTGTCCCGTCACAATTTCAATAAAACAGTGCAAAATGTCACAATTTTTTTTTTTTTGAGACCTATGTCATGCATGAATTTGCCTCAATATCACCTAAATGGATTAACCTAAACATCCTAATATGAAATTTCGATTACTGTGCTGATTGAGAATGTGGTCATATTTTGTCTGTCCCTCATGTGAACATCCCATGCAAATCCTGTGGTCCTTACATCCATGTGATAAAGTTCTTATTCACTGGCCATACTTAAGATCTGCCATTACTCTTGTAATTTGTGTAATTTAAAAGATGTATGTCAAAGTTTCAATAGAATTTCACAAAAAGTAGAACAATATGAATTCATTTTTATGGATGTCCGTCCCTCACCGTCAAAAAGTTGATATATATAACGTCTTAAATTGATGCAACTGTTTTGACTGGTGGACTGTAAATTTTTCACAGTTCAGAGTGTTGCCTAAAAAATGTCAAGACAACAATTAAAACATTGATATTTGTAGATCATGTGAGGGATGGATTTCCAACCCCCCTTTTTATAGCACCCACTGCAAACTGGCTGCTATATCTTTGAAATGCTGCAAGGAGTACTGTATGAGATTTTTGCAAGTTATCGACAGTTATTTGGAACACACTTGTCAATTCCTGCCACCACAGTTGTGGCCAGTAAATGAGACCACCCTCTGTCCTCCTCCATCTACCCTTCATGTTTATTGTCAGTTACTGTTTGAATATGGTTTGGCTGTCTTCAAACTAGACCAGACTAACATTGTTTTCAGTGATAAGATTTGTGTTTTTGTTTTCACTACCCTTGCTACTCCTTAACCACAGAAACCACAAGTGCAGGGCTTGTGCAGTCTCCTTGCAACAGAAGTTGACTTCTTCTTACATGGGGGTGGTTCTTGTCTACTACCAAGTTCTCATACCTCAGTGCAGTGCTCCAGGTCATACCATATCTTGCGTCCCATTTCCTTTCTTTCCTACTTAGTCCTTGTATTGTCTCTCACCCAGTTTTTATTTGCCATTCTTCTAAACAAATTTCCTTCCAATTAGCAAATTATGGTTATTACAACCTTCCCCTCTGCAGGGGGCCTTTTCATTGATCTGTTCAGCTATTGTTCTTTTATTTCTAATCTCTTATCAGCCCTTTCTTTTGTATGTTTACCAAGTTGCTGCATTTACACTTACCCTTTCTGGTCAGTCTACCTCTGGTGATCTCAGAATTTAGCAGAATTGAAAGTGTAACCCCTTCCCCACCCTCCAAACATTTTACTTCACAATTTGGTGAAACATTTGTCAATTCAAGTTTTAGTTGACTTCAGACTGCTTTGACCAACTGGCAATCCCTCCCCCTTTCTCTAACACCCACAACCCATCCAATTAGTAAGCACCATTCATGTCAGAGAATTGTAAAACGTACAGTAGGTGAGAAACAATTGTGGGGGGGTGGAGATGCACCATACATTTGTGAATGCTCAGATACCCTCCAATATACAGTGTGTCTCTATCAGGGATTTTCAGCACTTTGTAAACAAATCCAACAATTATTTCTGTTAAACCTACAATTATTACTGTTAAACAGACAATGTATCCTTTCTTATTTTACTGACTCAACAGAACTCCTACCCACTGCTGTATACACTTCAGCGAATATTTATTCAATTGCATTAAAACCACAATGCAGTCAATTACAATCCATAATGACTGCTTACTACAGTATACCTTTTGACTGGCTGGCCCAGAAAGAATGTCCAAAGATTGTTATCTGTTTTCCTTGTTTTTTTTGGTTTTGGTGGTGGTGGTGGTGGCTTACAGAGCAAAATTAGCATTAAAGTGAAAATTTGGGCACAGTAGTACAGTGGTATAGAGTCCCGAGTTCATAAAGCCCTCATTGAGTCCCAACCAAATGTGGCCTCAGTTTACTCAGTATACAGTAGATATATCAAGAAACTATTTGTACAGTTTATTACTTACCTCCATGGTAGAGATAATGCTAGACACACTTTTCAATGAGCTGGCCTACATATATTACAAGAGTGTCCACTCAATCTGAAACCGCTGACAGCTCAACAACTTTGAAAACGATGGACCGATACAGTCCTTTGAAGAAATTTAGCCGTTGGCTGCAGAACTTTTGAAACCGGCTAATCTGATTGTCGGTAAATACTGGGGATCGTGTGGGGGTTTCACTTTAAACGTTTTCGATTTTTGGTTTACGACACAAAAATTTGATCAGAACGATAGACTACAGTGGATTAAACTATGAGCAACATGCATCCCTGCCAAAGTGGTTTACAGCGGTAAATAAATTTCCAGAATTATTTCCTTAGGCTTAATACTCTTCCTTTTATGCTTCTTCACTTGTTACCATGTTTACACCCCTATGCAGGCATCTAACCAAGGGAAAGGGCACGAGCATGATGCTCGTGCTCTGAGCATCACATGCCCCTCAAAAAAAAAAAAGCAATTTTTCCAGTACAAGCTACTGCTATTTTGGGACTTCCGTACAGGGAGAAAATTTGGAAATTGTGCACCATTTTGCACCTAAGAACCCTTGAAAAAGGTAAACATTTTCAATGGGTGGGAGACACCCCTCAGATCTCCCCTAGACCCCTCTCCCATGCCAGCAAAATTCCAACAGTGATAAATGTGCCCCCACAAAAAAAATTGGTAAGACTGGCTATGGGTCCGCCCCTGTGAACACTACAGGTCTGTCCCTGTGTCATATCTAAGGATATGAAGCTCAATGTTCATATCAGGAAGTTGCCATTTAAATGGCAGCTCCCTCCTCAGATCATGAAATCAAGCAGTTGTTTGTCACTGTACTGCAAACTTTCCACAATTTATTCCCTCTAAAATTCTATCTATCCCCCTTTCTCTTCCCTTCCAACTCCTTACAAGTACCTGAATGCGCCTTAGTTCCAACACAATGGGCACTAATTGTGACATCTCAAGATAGGATTGTCCCTGACTTTCATAAGCTTGTTACAGGTATTACCCTGGAGGGTTTTCTGAGTATCATTTTTGATCATCTAAGGTCAAATTTTGAGAGGACTTTGCAGTTGCAGCATGACATACCTCAGACTATGACATTCTCAGACTATTTGGAACTTTTACAGTAAGTTGTAGTCCAAGGGCATGATGTATGTCTAAAAATAGTTTAAAAAGCCCCTGAGATGGTACAACCACTCTTGGGACAGGAACCCTTGACAGCTGATGAGAAGGCAAATACCAAAATTTCAGTGGGAAGTCTGAGGTACTAAATTATGCATATGAAGACTGGAAAGAGTTCTATTACACTTCATGTATGGCAATGCATGGAACATCTGAACTGAATCGAAAACCTTCACAGGGATTGAGTGAACAGAATCTTGGAGCAGTAAGTAATCAGAGATCACTCAAGTTCACAAAATGAAAGCAATCTTGAGCTAGATGTGACTGCTTCGCGCAAACCTTTGACCCACAATGATTTTGATTTTATTTTTTTTTATGTTTAGATAAGGTGGCTTATCAGCTGGCAATGATGTTAGCATTCTGTTGTCACTGCTATGTGAACAATTCAAGGAGACTCTGCACATAGCACATTTACAGTATGTAACTGTTTCTTCACATCTTTGTGCCTTCAATGTGGTTTAACACAGACCAGCATCAGAGAACATTAAAAGATTTGTGGTCATCTGAGCTGGAAAAAAAATTACTTTTGACAACTTTAGAATCGATGATCATTACATGAATTCTATAATTTACCACCAGATCCTCGTAAAATTTAATACTGAACTCGCTGATAATTTTATTTAATTATAATATTGCCACCGATTCATTGTCTTATTCAGACTCCCAATTTTTTTTTTTTTAACTCATCATTTAACTGCAGTAATTGTCACCATACCAATACGGTATGTTGATAAACTTTGAAGTGATAACAATTTGTGGGAGGACAGAATAGAAGAATAAAAAATTCATGCAGAACTGTGTCAAGATAGTTTCAACTTTCAGTGCTGTAGAAATTAGAGTTGTTCCTGTCTTAAAACCTTTAAAAGTTGCTGCAGTGCTCCCTCCAGAGGATCTTTACTGAATTTGCCTGAGACACAAAAGATTTAGTGAGATATAGATTTAGCTGGAGAGAGGTCTACTGTCCCCCACATTTGCACACCGTACCTCGTGTCGACCGTGGCCTCCACGGTCTTGCCATTCGGGAGCTGGATGCTAAGGACGCGGCTCCCATCCCCGTCAACCGAACCATCTGTCGAGGCACTCATGGTACCTGCTCTTTCTTGGCTGGGCAAACAGTCCGCCAGGTTCACATCTACCCGTCGTTTCTGTTGAAAAGTGCTGGTTGCTGAAACCACCTGGTCCGCCTTTTGCCGTGAACTAATTCACCTGCAGTTTTGCAGTTGTGTCCTCCGTCTTGTCCAATTCTGGTCTTGGCCGAAAGTTTTGTCTTTGAGAACCTGAATAAGCAAGGACACCACCGCTAACTGGAGAAAGCTGCTATCAGCGTGACCATGCAAGTCTCGGACTTCATTTAACTCTGCAGACCATAGAAAGAAATGTGAAGATTAGTTGTGAGGATCACTGATAAACGTTCAATGTTGTCAAGATTCCAATTGGGACACAATTGTGGGCTACAGAGGGCAAGGAGTAAGAGAAATCACAAAGTTTTCATTACAACCACAGATCAAAATATGTTTACATACAGTACCTGTTGTGTACTTTCCAGGGGCTGTCTTATGAGATCACATACTATAAATGACATGTGAATAACTATTACAGGCCAGTCACTAGTCAACAGATCAAACTGCAGGAGTACAGCAATATAAACAATGGAAAGATGAAGTGTAGCTTTTATGGTATACTGTAGATCTGACACTATTGCAAATCAATGCAGACACCAATACAGCACACGATCCCATGGAACTGCCTTTGTGTACACACTGTAGTTAAATAGCATGCAAATCTAGCTTATAATTTACAGAATTACTTTTGATAAAATGAGAAACAACAGCTCTTACCATTTGCAAGGCATAGTGGAAGCCATTATACTTGTAAATAAAATAATAATACCGATCCCTTGATGTTTTACTAAATTACCGTTCAGCAGGTGCATAGACATCTTTAATAACGTCAGCCATTCCATCAGTGATGCACAACATCATAACATGAGGATTGGATCGGTAAGGTTGTGACACCCACAAGACAACTATTAAAGATCTATACAACAAATATTCCGAACGCAAAAGCTTATCGTGAAACACCTTATCCCTCCCTCCCGTAAAGAAAACAATAAAAAAGAATAACAACCTTTGACCTCGAGCTTGTAGCTGCAAGTCTAGGTGTGAGTAAACTTTGCAATAGAACAAGCTAAAGACGGCCTTCAAGGGTTTCCACAAATAGTTTACGATGACTAAATTGCTGTATGAACTAGGCCGCTTTTGGGAGTAAACATAAGGCCAAAAAAGTGTCAAGACTAAAGATGCAATGGAAGGTCCAAAGAACTGTAACAAACTCTTCCACAAATGTTGAACAAAGCAGAGCTTGAAGGTGTTGTTTGCACAAAACCTACAGACAAACACTTTTCATTCCTAAAAATAGCACACTAAAAAAAATTGACATATCTTTCCGGACTGCACTGCACAACTCTTCCTCAAAGAGTCTCATCTTGATCACACACATACCATTATGTTACCACACCATTATGTTCCCACCCCTGATCAAGATAAAAAAACAAATTTCCTGGAGTTGATTAAACAGGTCGATTATCCATGTATTGTTGAAAAAAAAATACCCAAGTTTAATCACTTCACAAACGCATTTACAATGTTTTGCCAGACAAATTACGTAGCTTTATGAGGACTTAACACTATCTGGAGTACAGAATATGATAATTACTTTAAATTTGTGGTGCTACTATATATACTGTAGTACTGTAAGTTGTAACTACACTATCATGTGTTGAATTTCTGTACAGCATGCATGTAGGCTACATGCTACTTCAACTTACAGCTGTGTTAGCATAGTTAGTACCTGCCTACAGTAACAACTTAGACAACCAGTGGCAACCTGATACAAAGCAGGTCACTCAGGCTAAGTAATTCTGTTTGCCAAGGTCATAGTCACAGCTGTCACTAAGCTTTTCAAAACTTTTAACTCCATCAAATCACTTTTCTCATGTACTAGAAATCAATACAATAAAGCTCGTAATGAGATTTGATTCAATTTCATCTGCAAAGGTAGTGTTGTAATTTCAACTGTAACACAACTTCTTGAAGCTACGGTAATCCAATCAAATACGGCCAGGTTGAAAACGCGG
>VJOZ01009739.1:0-11470 GCA_009801055.1 Stichopus horrens | reverse complement strand
CATTGTTATTCTATTCTATTACTACAGTACTACAAAAGGTTCAGCTGTCCAAACACCTGTATATTGTATTCATGAACGGCAAAGGTTCTCCACCGATATCCAGCAGAATTTTCATGATCGTTATCAAATGCATCCAGCTGAATGAAACGGCAAAATTTTGGGTTCTAGCACTGTGGTATAATCGTGATTTTGGCAGTTAAGCCCTTTGCCTGGGTCTGGCGAGATTTTGCAGGCTCAGTGCCTTTGTTTTGGCGTCGGTGGCAAAAGCTGCAGATTGTGAGGGAGACGTGTGTGGCAGAGACATTGAAAAAAGAAGAAGGAACAACAATAAAAAAGAAGGGAACTGGTAGTATTTGTTACCCAGTTAGCATGAATAATAGTCGGGAAACCTGTGCAAAATATGACTTAACGATAATTTTTTGAAATTTAGGTAAAGTAAAATAATTTTGTGCTGTTTCAAACCTTTACTTTAACTACGAAGATGCAGTGTCAATAACAAAAGCAATATTTGTGCAGGCACCTATGCTCGTGACCTGGGCACTGCCTCTGAACTCTTGTAAGATTCCAAATATTTATTGCAGTTGGAGGCTGTCGGAATGATTCGACACCTCGACAGCGAAAGGGTAAATACGACTGCATGTTGACGTACAACGTAACAGTGTTGTCTGTTATCCTTAATCATGAGACAAAAAAACATGGCATGTTAAAAATTTGGTCATCAATCTTGTGCTGCAAAACATTCCATTGAAGGATTGTTGCATTTCAATGATCCTCCATTGAAATAAACTTGCTTTTCAGTGCCAAGGTTAGAGTGTTTCACTAAAGGATTGTTAACTGTGAGTCTTGCATATATCTGCCATTATATACTTTTACATAAAGAGACCTGGGCGATATGGTCCGATTTAGAAATATATGCTTATAATCAAAGTAACATATGAAAAATAAAGTAAGTGAAAAAGTAAAACTGCAGTTGCGTACATGTTTATTTGTTTCAGGCTCAGCTTAATCTCAAAATGCGAGGTGAATCTTGTCTGATCTTTATCAAGCTAGAGGAATTCTCCAGTGTTGCAAGTAACGACAAAACGCATGTTGCATTGTTTTATTAGCCTTTGAAGGTGGCTGCCTTTGGAGAGTAATGTCACAATCTCAATGAATTAAAACTGGAAAATTAATCAGCTTTTCATTAATCAACTTTTAGTATACTGGCATGGCATGAAGGACTTTTGTACTGTTGCCCACCCTAGATGGTTTGGTAAATCCCCCAGATGGGTTGTTCAAATGACAATTTAAACAATGAAGGCTACACCACTTTTTACAAGACACACCTCCCCTTTGAAAGGCTTGCACCTAGCTCCATGTTATCACCACAGCAACATTTTTGTTTTTATCAGTTAAATAGGTGTGATCTTGAACTTTCTGAGTTTATGACCGCCCAAGTAGTACAGTCAAGGAACCTCCTTGGGACAGCACTGTGTAAATGAGACAACATTGAACAAAAAGCTAATATGACAAATTGTATCCCACTACTAAAAACATACCCCCTTTGCTCCCTCTATAATGTGTTAGTTTTGGCAATAGGTTGAACATGATTGCCATCTTCATAACAAAAATAATGAAATAATTCCAACGTCTACAATTTCAGTCCTCATTTCCAACAGCTATGATTTAGAGTTCATATCTGTGTATATGTTGTAGCTTGTACTACTAATGACCTTTTGACCATTGAGCTCTGTAGGATTCTGAGGCAAAATCCAACATGGAAACACACGTTACAAAGACGCAATTCACCAGGGAGGCTTTGATCACCAACAAGAGTCCAAGACGAATTTTTCTGTAGGTAGCAATTCCTGCACTAAATACTTCTGACTGCCTTGATCATTGGTTACCCATAACCATAGCATGCCCTGCACCAGTTCATCTGTGATGACCTTTGAACCTGGTTGCCAGGTGATGTTCTGTGTCATTATACACATCCCTGCAGTTATCAGTTCTTTCAAATCAATACTTCTGACTTTGTGGCATCTTGGTTCACCCATAGCCATGATACGCCTTGCATCAGTTTGGTGATGACCTTGGTACCTGGTTGCCAGGCAACATCCTGTGTCATCACTTCTGTCCAGTCATCTCTCTTCACATCTTGAACTGAACTTGCCTCTGATAATCTCTCTTTCTCAAGGAAATGAATTTCAAACAGGCTACCGTCTCCATCTGCAAACAAAGAGATAAATTCTGTTAGCTCAGTTGAGGAGTGAGTTTGTCCTTCCTTTAGCTTTATATGCACACCTTGTCTGTCCATGACAGTGCAACATCAGTAACCAATAGGAAAAATTAAATGCTACAGGAAAGTCAAGTATTTCTTTATTTTTTTATTTATTTATTTAAGTCAAGTCACGTCAATTATCACATCACAATATTCGATCTTGGCTTTTTCCTAGAGTGAAGATAATGCAAAAACCTAAAAACTACATGTCTTATGTGTTAACAGTCAACACAATCTCAGGACATTTTGCTTATATGAAGGAGAACTGAAATGTGAATGGATGACTATTTTCTTCACAAAGTGGCATTGGGGTAAAATGGATATTGTCACAGAGTTCTCTCAAACTATATGTTCAGGAACTTACAACTTTAGAACTTTGTCTTTTCCTCCACTGGCCACCCTCTGCCCATCAGGACTCCAATCTACAGCGTAGACCTCATCTGCATGACCTGGAAGGTCCAGTAAAATCTTCCCTTTCTTGATGTCCCAGACTTTCAAAGTGCTGTCAGAACTGCCGCTGCAGAGAAGTCTACTGTCAGCTGCCCAAGATACCTTGAAGTAGAAGAGAAAATGCCGAGGTACCAATCATCAATCCCTCAAATGTTACTTTCTCGACTGATCTGCCTCTGGGATGGAATCTCTCACAGAGTAGCATGAATGCTTGGGAATGATACTGAAAAGTTCTGAAAATACCTAACAACCTCTTTGGCAGTTCCTACTAAGCCAAATGTTAAAGGTGAATGAAATTAAAAGATAAAGTTGGAGGACTAACTGCTAACTCTTTCACTCTAAAGAGATCACTTTATGAAAACCCATGGGAGAAGAAAGAATAAGGAGCCAGTATCAATTCAAACGTGACATTTCATTGTTCGGTCTTTGATTGCTCATGATCCGTATCCTTATCCTAGACCTCACTGTCCTGGTGAATAGTGTTTATTCCATGGCACGAGAAAAGAATCTTCTCATAAAGTTACTTAGTACAATCATGGCATGTTTATTTCAGCTCAACTAGTCCATTCCTTCAATTATTTAAGTCAGGTTATTTAAAGGCAGGATAAAATAAAATCCTGCCACAAACAAAGCAGCTTCCTCTCACCTGATAAACTCTGCTGACATGTCCTCTAAGAGAGGCCAGAAATCTGCATACAATGAAAAAATAACAGACATTTTACAATAATCCAAGCAAAGCCTGAAGGTCTACACGCAACCCTATTAAAAAGATCTTTAGATGCAAAGCGGTATGTAAAGTATTTCTGAGCAGATTATACATGAATTTTGTGGAACATGTGAGAGAAACAGTCAAGAGAAAACAATGCTGAACACAAAACTTGCTTCAATTTCTAAGTGATCATCAAGGTTTATGATCTCTTCCACAAAACTTACAATGTTGGCATTCATATGCCCTGTAAGATATGAAAAAAAAATGTCGCTACAGATATCACACCATTAATGATTGTATTTTTGAAATATCTGGATGACAAATGTGATAATATCTCATGCAGTTGCAAAATTGTTCGCACAACTAGTATGTATAAGCAAATAAGGAGCTGTCATGTTTAGTCTTGCAATTATTTGAAGATGTTAACTTTATACATTAGTCAGAGTTGAAGCTAATAGAGTCTCTGACCCATATTTTCTGAAACGCAAAGACAGTGACTGACTGACATGCATGAATACAATGTATGAATCTTGCTAGGAGACAACTTACGTATTCAAGTAGAATGTATAATGGCCCCCTTTTCATGCACTCATTTCTCCCTCCCCAAGAAGGAAACAAAATGTCCTAATGAGCACAAACTGCTCAATATTTGCATTTCATTTTCATGATTTGTTAATTCTTTAAGGGGAAGGAAAAAACTGTTTTCTGACACCCGTGGAATGTGCTTTTGATTGCTTCTCGCCGCAGATGCTTTTAACATAGTCTTTATAATCATGGCAATCATAAGCCATAGGCATAAATGCAATCACAGACAGAGAGGTTTCTATGGCAACATCTAAACTGAATGTATCCTCGACTTACTTTCCTGTTTTACCATCCCACAACTTGACAGATTTGTCAAACGACGCGCTAGCGATCAGCCTAGTGTCCGGTGAGAATGCAACCTCGTTGATCAACTGCTGGTGTCCTGTCATCCTGGCTATTGGTTTCTTATCTGTTTCAGGGTGCCACAGGAACAGAGTGAAATCATCAGAGCCAGTGACTAGCCGCTCAGGTTGACTTCCCTGAATAAGGAATGTGCACAGCAAAGTATTTATTCAGCCAACATTTTTAACAAGTAAATGAAAACAACATTTGAGAGAACTTGGATTGGTTCAAGGACTGAGATGAAGTAAAATGGTGCCTCATTCTTTCTTTCTCAAAGGAAATGCAAGCTATGGGACTGTAGAGGCAGTTTTAAGTGCAAACCATGGTAACTTATTACCTTCTCTTATCTCTCACAGTCCATTATGTTCACTGTGAAGACATAAGCAGTGAACGATTTTACAAGAATCAGACATGTCAATACAAAAAAACATAAAGGACCTCTCTTGTTACTCTTCTATGTTTTAAACCTGAAATATGACTCCTTGTTGATGAAGATATTCTTCACTTTGCTTTTTTCATCAAACAGAACTTCACAAGAGAATCACCATGGTAACACCACATGCAATACTAAAAGCCAATTAAAAATACTAAAACAAATAGAGACACTCAAGATTTTACACAATTTGACCAGTATTTTCAGACTTAACTTAGACTGAAAATCTGTGATGTCACACTGACACAACCAGTTGCACAGGGCTTGTATTTCTTTACGACTCAAATCTCTGTTTTGAGAAATACTACTGCTAGCTGAAAGGATGGGATCTTAATTTCAAAAACATGCAAGGTCAGTTGAAAAAATAAACTTTAAAATCTAAATATTGGGTGTCAAATTTCACGGTTACATTAAGCACTTTAATATAAGAAAAAACAAAGACTCATTGCACTAAATCAGCCGGTAACCAAAATGAGGAAAACAAATCCTCTATATTCTACAGAGTTTAATCAACATTTTCAGTCATAAAATGAGATATGCCAGTGAAGATACTATAAAGGTACCATCCTTGCAGCAAATTTGCTGAAATCAGTCAGCAGCAAACTTGTGATGAAAAACAACTTGTAACCTAGAGGAACTTTGAAATTTTTATCTGCCAGGAGCTAACTTTCTTCAACATCTTGAAGTTATGAACGAGATATTGATGAGTGGGTGTTTGAAGTACTTGCAGGGAACAAAATATGCTCTCTCACTTGGGAACCTCACAAATTGTCACTGAAATATGCCTCTAACTGTTCACAATTTTGGAATGTAACTGGACAAAGGTGACCAGAGGAATCATTCATCTCACCTTGACTTCTTCATATCTATCCTTTGCCATTTTTGAGAGCTCCTCCTCTGATGAGAGAAAGGAAAAAAAAGCAAGAACTTGTCATAACAGAGAAGATATCAAAGGAGCAAACAGTGCCAGGGTCAGTCAGTTGAATTTACCACTTGTCAGGTGATTGCATGTGAAAAATGATAGGGGAAACTGAGCAGGGTCATTGACAATTATTTTGTTACTGTCCTTGCTTAAAAGTTTGATGCAGAAGATATGGGTAATAAACAGGAGTCTAGCTCTAAATAACAATTCAAACCCATGACTGCTAACTTGACTGGACATATTTCTAAGGCAGCTGGGATTTTTACTGGAGACAGATATTCTAAAATAATACAGTACCATAAATTTTGTAAAGATATATCTGGTGAAAAAAGTAACATTTAACATCCACCAGAAACAGTGGGCTGCTTGCCGTTTTTGTATTTCCAAATGAGCTCTGCAATGTCATGTTAACAAGATTTTGCAATGAACTCTTTATCACTTTTTTCCAGTGTCTTTTGACCCAAGCTAAACAAAATAGGCATTTTGTACCTAATGTTCAACACTATCACACTACATATGGTATCTTTCCTTGTTTCCCATCTTTGGACATTTCAATGGGTACATCTCAATTTCATACTAGTTGATCCAAAATATGAAATTATAAACATCCTTTTCTTTGGCCACCAATTGTAAAACAAGTGCAAAACAACTATGAGACCTCTTTGATTTAGTTCAGTCAGATGGACATGTTAACGAAAAAGTTTGAAATTTGTTCCCCTGTGGCTGCACTTAACATGTGATGCCTGTGGGCCTATATGACATGTGGATTTCACTGTAATAACAGATATTTGAATTTGAAAGTATCAGGATCAGTAAATCTGAACTATCATTTGGTATCCTATACCAAGTTGATTGTGTATAAACATCAGCAAGATTCCCCTACTCTTGTTGATGAGTGTTCAGAGGATAAAGAGGCAGCGGTGACCCAAACAATCCCAAAGCAAACCAGCTCCCAGGACTACCACTTAACCTACCCCCCAGTCTTTAGCAACTTTCCCAACGGCTGGAAGGGGGTGAAGGACTTGCCCAAATCAGCAGCCAATCATCTGTATCAAGCAACATGAAGCAAATGAGACCTGAATCAGAGAACAGGAACCAACATTGAAGTCATCAAATTACCTCCTCATCACCACTAAAATCAGTTTGGCTGAACAAGAAAATATTGAGTCCCCAGTGTATTTCAAAGTGGTTCCACCAGGATTTGAGCTGGTGACCTATAGATTGCAAGAAAGACAGTGTACCCTTATCATCAAGCCAACCACTCCAAAATCCATGTTTTGGTATTATGAACTGAGTGTAGAGAATTGGGTGGATGTAATCAATACACAATTATATAGCAAATGATTGGGTGGTTCTGTGTTCAGAAAGCTCAATGGATAGCTGGACATGAAAATCACTGATGTATGGAAAGGAACTTTTCATACATCAGAGCATGATTGCTTGGCGGTAAACGAAGATGGCAGACCACATTAGACAAAGATAAAGAACAAAAACAACATTCTGAAATGGTATATATTCATTATCAGAGATGAAAGTGAAAATTTACCAGATTCTGTCCTGACTTTGTAGACTACGGCAGCGTCAGCAGGATTAAATGCACCTGTTCTCATCACATAATCTGTGCTCAATGCCATCGTGTTAACCCAGTGGGCGTGGCCTTGAAGGGTACGACATAAAATGCCCTGTGAAGTGAACACTGTAGTCAATGAAAGCTTTCCAAATTTAATTCATAAATAACATAAACAGACTCATAAATAATTCTTAAATTACCCACAACATAAAATCAAATTTGTCAAAAAAATGACAGGTGCCACTGACTTGGAATATGGAAATTGTGGAAAAAAATTTGTACCTTCAAAGATGAACTCCAGGAATCATCCTTCCTCTTAATTCTAATCCTCACACTTGGAAATGACATATGTCCCAAACAATCTCATGATACAGGACAAACTGACAGTAAAATTGTTTATAAGAATCAGTTGGTGCACTTTGTTTTAATTAATTGGACATCACTCAGCATTTAACATAATTTTGATAAAACATGCACCCCACAGAAAAACCTTAAATGTTACATAATTATAGAGACTGATCTAAACCGCAATGCCCGCATATCAAAGGTCATGTTGTGCCCAGCATGGTGGGGGGGACCAATATGACATGAAAGCTAGACGACAGTTCAACTGGCATTTTTGCCTGGATCAGATGAAAACCACTTACATCTTCAGCCCTCCATACTTTGACAGTTCTGTCCTGAGACGAGGAATATAACAGACCTGTACCGCCCCATTTTACGCAGGATATGCTCTGTAGGTGACCTGACAAAGATCTAATGCAGCTGCCCAAAACTGTGTCCCAAATTCTTAGAGTGCCATCCTGAGAGGGAAAAAAATCATCAGAAGATGCATGAAGATTGTTACAGTACTTGCAGTGGGTGATAATAATTTTATGTTCGTATTTGGGAATGGGACACACATTGATGACAGGAGACAGAGAAAGAAAGGAAGAACAGATAGAAAGATTGAACACATTAATATGAGTAAATTTGTTGGTATTTAAAGTTTCAATTACCTTTGAAGATGATACTAGTCTCCGACAGCTGGAGTTTAGGTGCCACGGTTCCCATGACAACCATGTTATCCATTGCTTGTGACCAATCAGAGTTTTACCCAATTGATTCCCAGTAGATGGATCCCATATGCAAATCTGTAATGAGAAATTCAGGCGGCTTAATAATTCCTTGATCAAGTGAAACAAATTTAGAACACAAAATGAGCAGAAGTGCAAAATCTTAATACTTGCTAAATACAACAACATTTGAGAAAAATCATAGTGATTTTCTACCAACTATGAGCTATCTGCTGCAAACAAGTTTTGATTGTTAATTTTGCTCTTGTTCCAGACTTTTGACCTCTGTTTATTTCAGAAAACCTTTGACCTCTAGCATCAACTATAGAGATCTACAGAAATTCTCAGTGAATGGATTACTTTATGTAACTAGTTTTAAGTTCAGCCAAGTGTCCTTACCTGAAAAATCACGTTTAAGATGCTCACATTGTGAACTCCTTTGACCCTTAGACAACCTTTTGATTCCATGAGAACTAAAGGCTACCTTCATATCGACTTCGAAGTTCAATCTGGAGACACAAATTTCTTCACAAGGTCTAAGGATTTTGACCTTTGCTACTCTCAAAAGGGTTTAACCGTCATTACAATTGTTGTCCAACTGATCTTGCGCAAAGTATAAATTTCATCAAAAGTTTCAGATTTAATTAACTTTCCCTTCTTTAGATATATACTATTAAATGTACATGATTTGCTGATTTCTGCCAGATCTAGTTGGTGGATTAACCAAATTTGGTATGTAGCCTTTGTCAGCCTAACAGCATATGAGGTTGATAACTCTCCATTTTATGTATGCAAATATGAATATTCATAAGAAGGTTGATTGATTTCAATTGAAATATTTACGATAACAAATCATGGGACAATGATCTTTGAAGACAGTCCTCACAAAATGTTTTTGTAGGTCAGTTCAAGTTTAACTTTCATCAGAGGATGCCTGTCTTTATATGGGCCAGAATAAAAGCTGGCCCATGAGAAGTCAGATGTTTATTACTGCCAATTCAAATTTGTTTGGAAGCCTGTGGAGCCACAAGGATATGTTCTACCATGCAGTGTTGAAAACACATCAGTCTACAATAGCAACACAAAATCATTGCAATGCCTTGCAACCAAAAATAATTGTCACTTGCACTTATATTGTCCTTACAGTACCTGACTCTTTTTGCATCCTGACGCAAGTTTTTTCTCATCTGGTGACCACGCAATGCAGAGTACCCAATGTTTATGTCCTGAAAGTGAAAGCAAGTGATAAAATACATGCTACTTCATTTGAGATTCAAATAAGTAAATCATGCAGTAAGTATAAATACTTATGGAAATCTTGGCAAATCAAAGCGAATACAGTGTGAAACATTTCTTTACAAAGCTCAGCATATTACATAATTATCAGGTGATAAAATACTGTAGTTGACAAGTGCAATAATTCACTTTTTAGAGTGTTTTCCTTTTTTTTTTGGGGGGGGGAGGTGGGATGGTGCACAGTGAAGAAGCATGACCCAAATCATTGGACACCACCCTGGGAGTGTAAGGGAAGCGGTCCTCTTCCCCTTTCAGACATTTTGTTTATGTGAGGAGTCTTAGATGTTTGGCAAGATTTTGACAGCATGGCAACATTAGACTTCACATAACTGCTTAAGACTTTTAGAATAATTGGTTAGAAATTCATCCAAATAGAGCTATGAACACATGGTGATGTGTAGATAGTCGTGAATTATTCTTGGCACTGAGATTTATGGGGGCATGGGCTGTGACTATTGTCTTACATCCCCTCCATCAGAGGAATACATCCTCTAATTCCCACCCCCCACCCCTTGTCAGATGCCATTCATTGTATGTTATTGTTTATTGGGATGTCACACCCCTATTGTGACATCATGTCATTACAGAGATATATAACTTCTGGAGGCTGCAATCCAACTATTGATGGAGAAGAGCTTGTGCTAAAAGGAAAAAACATGTAGTGCCACCTACTTTAATTCACCTAATGCATCTATGTATGTACAAATTACCTTTACAAGTGTGGTCAGGGGTCTCTGTGCTGACATCCCAGAAACGGACAGTTGTATCTCCTGAACCACTGGCTAAATACCTGAGGAAACAGAAAAAAGCAATACATAAATCAGACTGTTTGGAGAATTTAAAAAAAGACCGATACAAAACTGGGAAACAGAGGTTCCACTATATGGTATTGAGGCAATTATTCCTTTATTGACTGGGCAGGGGCTGGGGAAGGGGTGGGCACAGGGGGTGAGCAGGTGAGAGGAAATTCAATTCAGGTTGATAATCTTCAATCTTTAGTGTATGATACTTCCAAGAAAACGCTGCTAAATGATGCCAGGCAATGCAAATATTGTTGCATAATTTGCATTTTTCGAAATGTTGTACCATTCCCACCCAGCTAGCTCATCCCTCTCTATGGACACACCTGAGAATGAAAAATTTACAATTTGTGATGAAAATGTACAAAACTCATGAGAAATGGAGACTGTCACTATGGGAAAGAGAATTATTTTATTCACATGTTCAGCAGAACTACTAGAGTAGAATAATACAATACAACATAGCACTGTAATGACGTGTCTCAAGTGCCAGATTCACAGACTCTGAATGTAACTTTTAATTCATATACTGTAAGTATGTACTTCATGGTGCTCTTACAGTGTACCTGCCTTAAACAAGAAAGAATCACTTACAGGAGTCTTGAGTTTAGAAAAAGGAACCTCACACTTGTTTGTCCCGATATTTTTTGAGTCAAAATTACAGGACCAGTGATACCTACAGACCAAAGAATCTGTTCCATTGCTGATATCCCATAAAACTGTAGCGGTAAGACTGCGTATGATAAAAATGGAAAATTCTGATTATCTGCATATGCTCAAATATGTCTTGCAGAGTCTTGACAATTAAGCTACATTTGAAAGTGGCAATACCCCATCTTTCGTACATATATTTCAAAGTGTAGAATACAGACCTGCCGCTGGGACTGAATGCAACTGATATCACAGCCTCTGCATGTCCTGGTAATGAGCTTGTACAACGTGTAACGGCTCTGACTTTAAACACTGCCTGAGGTTGGTAGACGATCTGCAGCACTTTCTCAGTTTCTTGTTTGTCTTCCGAAATAATTTTGTCTAAAGATTCTGTGAT
>VJOZ01009737.1:6936-19626 GCA_009801055.1 Stichopus horrens | reverse complement strand
CAGAGTGTATAGCGATTCTCTGAGGTGGATCACAGCCAGTGGTGCAAACTAGAATTGTATATCACCGGAAAGCCTCGACAGAGGCTAACTTTTGACTATCAAAAGATTTCAGGAGATGTTCTTTAAATCTGTCTGTAAGTCTTCTACTTGTTTCTCCGACGTAAATAGAATTACAGTCAGGACAATTCATTTTATAAATTACATTGTTAGCATAATGGGTACTATACTGACCTTTGAAATTAAAAAGAAAGGACGTCTTCTGAAAAAAAATACCACTCTAAGTTCCACCCCGTCCCCACAAGAGTCAAATCTTTTTCAGTTTTTTCTAGCGATCATATCACTACAGGAACCAATGTATTTTTCAGTACAAGTAGGTACGACTGTCTATTGACCAGTCGGTGCATGCTCTAGGTAATAGATGACTAGTTCTCAATGAGATCCATATATAGGACACGGAACTAGACCACAAAGCAGCAACGGCCCTTGAAACTAAAATTTGAAAGTGTCGATCACAGATAATACCGCTTTGAAACAGAGAACATCAACCAGGGCCGGCGGGACCATCGTAGTAAGCAGTAACATCATCCTTTTTTTTTTCATTTCCTCTCTAGCAGCGATTCCTCCGTCCAATTGTTGCTTTTTGAAAATATGACCCTGAATCCGGGACAAGACATAAGAAAGCTGGCCACATTTTTAGTAGGTAGGCCTAACTTAAGCTTCTCTCACAGGGGAGCCAGTGACTAACTAATGAAATAGTCTCAGTGGGTTGTTAATCCCAATACTTTTGTTTGGTGTTTCTTCACATTTTGTCACATTGACAAGGTTTTCTTATTCAGATTCTGGTAGCTTTCAAACGTTCCTGGGTGTCACAGTGATTTAGACAGGTTCCATTTTTTTCTTGTTTTAGGCCTGCACTTGCGGGGCATTTCACGCAGCCTTTGGGCGTCCTTCGCGAAATAAACTGTTATGTAAAATGAGCGTCGAGATGGTGTGCATGTACAGGGAGGGCGACTCCCCAAATTTCAGAGAACACCAAGTACCTTGCGGTTTGATGCTTTTTTCTGCATTAACTAGGAAATTATGGAACCTACTGCATGATTCCAAAGGTCGTAGCCACAAAAAAGGGGAAAATTTATGGGTACTGCGTTGACTCTCGGGCCGCCCGACGGACTTTTAGTATGCATGCATCGGTTGTAACTGCATTCTTAATACAAACGTCTGCGTCTATCGCTTGGATTCAGACTGAACGAGCGCTTAAACGGCACAAATGTTAATAACTTACGTACTATCGAAGGAACAAACCTTAACAATGATGGTATGTTCCGATATCACCCTTATGTTCTATCATGAAGAAAAGGGTTTTCTCGGGACATGATTTTAGCAAGCAGGTTCTAAGGATGCATGGAGTGACAACGAAAAGTAATCCTTTCAACTGTTATCTGTGTTTGCTGGTTCACACTTCAACTAGGACAGGCACAGACAATAGCGTTGTCACTCCATCCTTAGAACCTCCTTGATTTTAGCACATTACGGTATTTCTGTGTGTGGACTAGGTGCTTCTTTTACTTCAAATCATCAGACGTTAAGAGACCTTGGATCTTAGATGACACAAATATCAGAAGCTTTCGCAGGTGTTCAGGTTTGTAGGTCTACGTTAAACGGCGGTACACATCAACGTTCTGATGGGAAGGGTTTAGTTGATCGACTCTCGGCTAACGACGTACAAGGAGTGTCACTCTCTGCTCATTCCTTTCAGTGCTGACAACCAAACTGCTTCGTGGCCATGCCGTCAGCGATGCTTGTGTGCAATTTTCACTGTCGTTTTCTTCGTGTGAGCCAATTGTGAATTTCACAGTGTGAGGGGTAGATTTTTTACAAAAGTCATTGTAGAGAGCTACGAAATACGCCCATGGACAGAGACTGAAAAAGAGACTGTTCATTCTGTTACAGACACGTGCAAATGGAAACCAAAGTTCGTCTACAGTCTTTTTGTGTATACATCCAATTGTGCTTATTTTATTGGAGCGGTGACCTGTCAGACAAAGATGACCATAGTGCGGAAATCAACTTCTATTTCGCCATGCACGCCTCAGAAGAACGCGAGACTGTGGGTGCAGCACCTTCGGGACATTCAAGGGGTTAAACATTGACCAAACACGGTTCTCGTTTCTTGTCACCTCACCTTCTATCATTTTGTTTCATCTCAGAATTGCTTTGTTCACTTCGTTACTTCATCCTCCCGATATATTTTCAGTGTTTGCTACTTTTCGTTTTTCATGTCCATCGATTGCGTAGTTATCCTCCATTCCTGTCGATCTACATATCTTGACTGTTGTACTTCCCGTCAGTCTCTGAACAAAATTCTAGGATTCATAAGTTAGGCCGACTTTTGTTTGCTTTACCGCGAACTGTTATCACTTAATTTTAACCCTAATGAGGCCACGCGAACTTCAGTGTTCCATCAGATTGCTTCATAGCATCTGGGCCGCGTACTCCCCGAATGTTAACAACCAGCAGATTGAAGATTTAGTAATGAATAAGGATGAGGAAGCAGTTGAATTCACTTTGTTCATTGCATCATGGAGGTCCTGGTTGAAGTTATCCTGTTCACCGGACGTTGAACGCAGTTTCCTGTCACTAGCATTACCTAACAGGTCGACACTTTGTGCAAGTGCTTTTCCATACGAGTTTGCTCCCCAATACGTCCCGTACCAGACGGTTCTATTTAGTCATCAAAATTAATCAACGAGAAAATTCAGGTCTTTCCACGATGGAATATTATTTCGTATTCTAGCCCAACTGCGTTCTGTATTTGTCCTTTTAAATGTCACAACCATCATTGTAATACATGCTGAAAAAGGTTACTACATAAGTTTTTGTGATTTAAACTGCATGGGAATGTTACCCTCTGAGTTGGCAAATTTTGCTGGTGTTCGTCCACGATCAACATGGCATAGAATCCTTGAGGTGTTCAGGCTTTCTAATACTCAAATTCTGAACTAATTGCACTAAATTGACAGCAGAGAAATTCTGTTTCAGAAATGAAGTGACAGGAATTTGACCAATGCCTGAATAAGTTCAGTCCTGTGATTACGACCGTGCAGTTAAACAGTGGTGAACTTACAGAGGCGCAGGAACATTCAAAAGTTGATGCACAAGCATTGACCTTACTTTCCACGTGTCACGTTCCATATCTAACAACTTCAAAGAAAAGCATTTTGTGTGTTAACGAATCACGCTCGTTGTTTGCAAATGACCGTTCAGAAGAGGGGAGTAGCAGCTCACGTTTCAGATATTGCTACCTGCAATGTATCCATTGATATGATCTTTTTCAACCTCTCTCAATTTCTGACAACATGGTGGGACAAAGTGGCCTTCAAATTTGCCATCTTGTACCACATGCAAAAAAGTTGATGGCAGAAACCTGTCATTTTAGAAAACAACACTGACAGCAGAGGATTCAACTTCAACAGCAGCTACAAGCACAGAACTACCTAAGGATTACCTCACCATTGTCAGTGAAAGGACATCACTAGAGCCAAAAGGTTACCCCAAAAATGGTGTAGGGTTATTTTCTGGTTAAATGCGCACCAGTACCGACAGCAGATGCCATAAACCGAAAAGGCCATGTCACCCTCAGGAGCACATCTTTACTTGGGAGTCCATTAGAATCATGTTGCAGTGAGGCAATGGCAAGATCTCAAGAAGCTCCTCAGAAGTCCCTCACAGCATTCTCGTCAAAGAAATGATACCACAATTGACATTCCTTGCCTGAGATTAGCGATGAAGTAGGACATTTCAGTCCTTCCAGGTCGGATCAGAATTTGCAGCTCCCACTGTCCCTGACATTATGAGTATGCTACACTGTCAATGGGCAAAAGGAGACATGATTTCTTCCACAACTCATTGTCAGCTGTCCCAAAGCAGAATAATCTGCAAACAGAAATTTCTAGAAGCAGATTCAGTAATGAGGTGTTTCCCATGGTATGTTTGATCTTGTGAGAGTTGTTCCATTTGCATTTCCATACATCAAGATTCCCTCTTCTAATATGATATTAGATTGCATCACTCACTCTGACATATGGATAGTCAGGCTCATAAACTTTTTGATACAAGACAAAGAACACTTTTTAGATAAACTTTTCTAAATATATATTTAACAAACAGTAACATTGTTCAAAAAACTGTTAACAGGGTATTCACACATTGTACACTAAGATGTAAAATACTATACAACTTGCAATAGAAGGGATGCTATTCAAAGCTTTGCTCTACATGACATCAAGATTTATAAACAACGGTTTGTAATACATCAGAGGCCCTGACAAGGTTTTGCCAGCGACAAACCATCACTTTTAATGCTTCCTACAATTTATTCTACAGACATACCCTGAAAGTCAAGTGATGTTTAATCTGATTTCTTTCAGTGTGTCACAATAACAAAAAACAGCTAGGTAAATATATACGTACGTCATTCCTTTGTAAAAGTTATTGTTGACAACATTCCATTGTCCAAAAGTATTCTATATCAATTATCAACCAATTATAACAGTATTGCTGAATTATTTTTAAAACATATGTAGGCTGATATCTGAATTATATCCTCTGATACAAAAGAGTCTTGACCAGAATGTTTTCAATAAAATAAACTGTGCATGGTTCTGAGATCAATGAACAGTGTTTGCTTATTAAGGTGACTTCATCTAAAACACTCATATACCTGTAGTGCAGTGTCATGGTCAATCAACGTGGAATGACCACTTCCTCTGTTTTACTGAAAAGGCCAGGTATATCATACACATCCACTGCACAGATAGCAAGAAAGTATGTGCTTCCTGGTTGAAACTGGTTAAGGGTGCATGCCATAGGTGGTGGAAGAGCTCCCACTTCACCAATGCGTTTCCAGTGTGATGTACTAGGTGGTGTGTTCAGTACTTGATAAGCATACAGGTAGTACTTTTTAACAGTTGGGTGATCCTGATTTGTTGTGATGTTCCACGACAGCACCACACCTTCAGGGCTGTGGGATATGCGTATGCTTGGTGATGGTAAGAGAACCCTCCTGCCCACTATATTTGAAGATACATGCAATACAGGTAAAGGGGCTGGATGTTTGGATGGACTCTTTGAATTTACATATACAACGTGTTGGGAAGTATTTCCTTGTGAAGCAACTTCCCCTTGCCTAGGGTTTGGAAACCAGGTTCTCTCTGTTGCAACTGTGTTTCTGGGGGTTCCTTGGGTGTTAAGACTTGTGAGAGGAATGAACTGCTTCACACCGTTCACAACTTCTCTCTGTTGCACCCCATTAGCTGGTTGCGTCCTGACTGTTGATGTATGGATTTCATTTAATGGTTGTACTGCTGAAGTTGTAGTGTATCCTGGAGGTGGCGGTAATCTCTGAGCTGCAAATAGAAAAGATACAACATTACTGCAAATAAGCAATACTTCATTGCAACTTACGATTAAATAAGCAATGTAGAACGTAATCATGCGAGTTGGTTTAATTACCTTAGGGACTTTACCACCATAATGTCCTATATGCTTGAAATAAAAATGTAATTCTTACCTTGTGATGTACTTCCAGAAGGTGAACTAGTCACTTTAAAATTTCTGTATCCTTGTAGCTGTACTTTTCCATTTCCCTCAACTTCACTCTATGTAAACACAAAAAAGTGTCATAAAATGACAATACCATGTAGCAAAAGGTATAATATAGTACTGCAATCACTTCTGAAGGAAACGGGTAATACAAGTCAATGATATATCCTCCAGAAGAATGGCCTGTGCTATCAATTACATAATCAAGTGAACTGATTCATTTGAAAAACTTACAAGAACAGCTTTCAACTGTGAAGCATTTCCTATGGATTTTTGTGCATTAACTTGGTGCGTTTGCTGAAATGGACGCTGCAGGCCATCTCGTTTCTCATCAAGCACAACCTTTTTACCCTGTTGATAAAAATTGTTTACATAATAAGCATTGGTTGGACAATTTACTTATCAGCTAGACAATTAATGAATACGACATGAAGTCTATACATAGACCAACCTTACAAAAATTAAAAAATAAAAAACACGAAACAATCACCCAGTAAGTAATATAGTACAAACAAAGCTCCCGTTGGTTTACTTTTTTTATGCAAAACTTTGCATCATTTAAAGAAAAAAGAAACCTTCAACTAGTTCAACATTGATGCGTAACAGACTCACAGGGTTTCAACCTGTCTTGGCTCGTGTCTGAGAAAAACATAGCTTTGGCAACATATTTCGATTGTTAAGGAGATTGTCGTCACTTGCCTGAAGTGTCTGAATCTGGGGAGGGGCTTGTGGTAGCCTTACTGGTAAAGTTGCCATCTGGTGTGAGGCACTAGGTAATATAATACTAGTGGATCCTTGGTAATTTGGTAAGCCTGGCTGTAACATCCCCCTTTTGAATTCTTCGAGTAGAACGGTGCCTTTCACTTGCTGTTGTTGCAAGGGAGTGAGTCCATGATGCTGGACCACCTGCTGGGAAACACCAGACAATACAACATCTTGCCTTTGTGGTGCTTGAGTTCGCACCAACATTCCAAGGGTTGGAGACAGCATTGGTACCTGAGAGTTTGGAGGTTTAGTGTATAAAGAAGCAGCTATGGTTGGTGCAGGCTGAAGCGGAGGAGGCACAGTGTGCTTAGGCTGTAAAAGAAAATTGAAATATGAACTTCTCAAATGGGTAAACATGATAACCCATGATTATCAGAAGCAGTATCTAGAACAGTTCAAGTTTCGAAACCTTACATAATTTACCATCATAATGGAAAGTTTGCCAGGATGGAAACCCTCTTGGCCAAACATTTGTTCAGAAATGTTTCTCTTTTTTATGACTACAGAATCTCCACTGCTGGTTCTTCAGAATGTCCACATAGGACCTGTTGTGAATCCTAGTTGACAGACTTCTCTGACATGTCATTACTGCAAATCCAACAGCAACATTATCAAAAATTAGCAAAAGAACTTGAAACTCGAAGGGAAATAGGGCGTTCACAATACACCAACATGACACACCAAAGAAAATAATGGTAATCATTGCTGGACCATTCAGTGTCATCAATAAATATCTACCAAAACTTTATCTCCTCAAAACATTCATGCAATGAGTAATGGAAGATGCATCATTTGAATTTGGAAAAGTTTGGTGAACAAATTAGTGATGAGCAACAAATAACTGAGTTTCTACATGTGAGAAGCTTATTTCTTAAAAACAAGGCTACTGTCCTCCCTTATCCTTATTCTTAATAATCTATCATTCTACATCCACAACCATTGGTTTAAAAAATATGGATGTTTTCTCTAAAGCAAAATGCCCTATTTCCCTTTAACACCCTGTCACAAACAAGAAATATGACTGGATTGTTAACAGATCTGCACGGTATGTAAACTAATCTGGCACACACATGTTTTAAGACTGAAATCAATGTAAATAATCAATTTCTTCAATCTTTGAGATCTGCATGACCATGTGTTAGTAGTTGTTTTCAATCAAAATCCATGTTAATGGACTATATTACCTGATTGGTGAGTAGCTGAGTGACCACAGGAGCAGATGTCCTATTCACTGATGTAATAGGAAATTGGCTGGGTATTTGCCTGTTTGGAACTGATCTTTGATTGCTTTGTGCCGACGATACAGTAGAAGTTCTTATTATTGTGGGTACGGTCTTTTCTAAGTGCATCTGACGGAGAGATGGAACTTGTGGAAGTACCCCTTGTGATGTGACTGCCCTGGTGACAGTTGCTTGCACTTGATCTTTGTTAGTCAGATACTTGCTATTAGACTGAAAGGTATTTGGCTTAGAAGTTGCAGGGTGAAACTTATGACTTGTTACTGGCAATCCCTGAGATGTCACAGTTGTTCTTGGTTGGGTTGGTGTCTTTTTAGCTTGTGGTGTTGGCTTTGAAGTATTCACATCTTCTGAATCTGTTAGGTCAATTACCTCAGTGGATCCTGATTTTTCAGTAACCTTAAATAGACAGAAGCATTAAAAATGATGTTTGTAATTATTATAAAAACAGCAGATGAAAATTCTCATCAATAACTTCAAACTTACATACAACATGTTTAAGTAAAGGAACACTTTGATTGACCTACCTTAGTTCCATTTGGCACTCCTGGCTGGGAGCTCTGACTTGGTACAGACACTGTAAGGTTTATAGGAACATTTGTCACTCTCTCATCTGGGACAATTACTTTAGATGGTGATGATGTGGAAGCCTTCAAGTTTTGAGGGCCATGATGGTGTACAGTTGCACTAGCTGGGACAACAGTGCTTTTGATACTTTGTTGCGGAAGATTAGTCTGTTCAGTGGGGACTTTGGCGACCCCTTTACTATTCACCTGATTCACCTGGCATGAATCAGGTTTCGATGAAACGGAAGATGAACCAACACCACCTCCGCTGTGTTCTGTCTGCGAAGCTTGAGTTGACATAATAACTGGGAGTGCCGAGGTTTCAACGATTGTGTTAACTCCAATGTTCCTGACATGCTTTTCTGGCTACAAAATACATACAAAAAAGCCGATAAAGGTTTTGCACATTTCTCAAAACTTTTGCAAATTTTTAGAAATCTCAAAATGCATATTTATCAAAAAGGATATGAAGAAAGGGTAGTATTGTACAAATTGTGTGATATATGGAGAAATTGATGGTGACAAGATGTAGCACAATGTGGTTGTATTAATCTCTATCATATGTAATGACAGCCTATCAATCTTTTCCACAGGACTGATCAGAGTGTGGCTATACGACATTCAGCAGCTTATCCACTATCTGAAAGATTCCAAAAAAGCAAAGTCGACCACATGAATCCAACCTTCTTACATGAAAGACATGCGCAGATGTCAAAACGAACAACTGTCTGCACATTCATAGTGTTAACATCATTCAGTTAAACCTTCAAAATTTAGTAGCAGCTAATTTCACAAAGAATCATTTCACAACAATTCTTCACTGGGCCTGGGACTACATTTTCAATAACAAATTTACCAGGGAAACACATTGAAAGCAGATAGTCCACCTTATGGCATGCCAAGGTCCAGTTTAGCTTGTGCAATGGTACAAAATACATGAAACATATCCACATGCTGTCAAAGTGCACTTCAACTCCACCATTCATTTCTTAGTAGCAAGGTCTTTCTAGACTAGATCACAGTTAAATAAGTTTTTGTGCTAAAAGTAATATTTTGGCTCCACAGCTGAGATTTTACAAACCATAGTGACTGTAAAAGGTATCTTTAGACATTTTGAGCTTATACGAACCAATTCAATTTTTTTGATCCATGGTGAACTTTAAGCCTAGAAAGTACAACTGTTTGCTTTGCCTTCTTCAAAATGATTTTCCTCGACAAAGTTGTGATAAATTCTGCCTGGGTTACATCTAAGAAAAGGATGGTTGCTAAAGGACAAGGCCAGCTTCTGAAGTTCTAACTCAACACCAGTTGATACTCCCAATTTGCTTGTATCATTTATGTACTGTGCAAATGTGTTTACGTATTGACACAACACAGGGGTGGATTATATATAATGAGTCTTAATGTGGATTATATATAATGAGTCTTAATGTGGATTATATATAATGAGTCTTAATGTTACACATAAATACAGATCGCAAAAATGAATGGTTGAAGTAGAAACAGTGGTTGAATGTGATTAATTTCAAAGAAATTGTCTGGTGAACATCTGCTTAAGAATAAAGTAGATGTACCATAGTAATTACACAATAATTAACGTAACTCGGCAGGAAAACAAGTATGACAATGTCTCAGTTTGATAGTTCATGCCAGCATTCTATTGCAAACTGCACGGACATGACAAAATGGCATGATAAGTTCCGAAGCAAATACTGCCACATGAGTAGTGGTACAGTTTCAAAAGGCACCAACTGTTCATCCAGACAATCCAAGCATAAACTGAGCATAAATTGTATCAGGAGTCATAGTCTACATCTTTTAACTGTATAATTACTTTTCTTTCTTGCTTTACTTTTGCTCTGTTGCATTCCTACAACATGCAATATTTGTCCCAAGGTATGCACTAACAGTTCTGGTCTAATGCTTTCTTAAACATAGAAGACTTGCAAACACATCTAACCTCTTTCTTTGCAATTTGCTGGCGCAATTCTCGCAGCTGTCGACACAAATCTTTCACCATGTTGCGCCACTTCTCTTCTTTTCCAATTTTGTCCTCTAGTGCCTTCTTCAGTCTCTCCTTTTCCTCACATTCACTCTCAAACATAGCTGCAACAATCGGTGTAATTTCCTGTGCAAAGACAGCTTGAATTATTATACTTTCATACCATAACAGTGCATAGACTTAGCAAAAGTAGACTAGCAGAGACATTTGTACATTTAATGACAGGTGTATCCAGTCCTTAGAAGCTATGTATGACATACAAGAAGTAGCAATGACAAATCTAAAAATGTCAAAACTAATGAACAATAACACAACCCATTAAGTTGTGAAATATATTCAGTTAGAAAAAAGTATTCTCTGGGGTGTCAATCTGGAACAATATTCTTGAAATTACAAAAACAATATTCCTAGAAACACAAAATGTACCAATTGATGCTGAAAATGTATATATGACACATAATTCATCTCTTCTCCACTAACAACGGTGACAACAGATGGCAGACTTTCTTTCACAATAGGTTACACTATGTGGAAACTGCACAAAACAGTCACCTGCTATTTGTTGATATGACAGAACATATTCTTTTCTGGGGCTGAAGTTCCTACCAGTGAATGAAAAATGCTACAAACTGTGCACTTAATCTTTTAACAAAAGTTGCACAGAGGTCTGTCAGCCAAGAATTGCACCAACTGTTGACAAAGTATTTCCTTTTCTTTACAGTTTCATACTTTTACAAACTAGGCATAAGAGTAACTCATCAACTGAATCAACCCATCATCCACATGGAACCTTTATTCTTTGATGTCATCACAAACCTGCAAAGAACCAAACTTACCTCAGGATCAACACTGTTGGTTATACTACAGAACTGGACTGACTGATCCTTCAACTCTGGTTTTGACACTGTAGATTCCTCAAGCATAACTAGAGTTAGAGGAAAACAAGTTTCTTAGGATTGTGTGCTCAAGCCACATACTTTTGACAGTAAAGTAATTACATATATGTTGTGGCACATGGACAGAAAACTGTGTATACACAAAATATAAAGCTGAGAGAGGATCTTGAAAGCAAAGAGAATTTTCACTCAGAAAAAAAAAAACAAGAGTGGTTTTACATCACGTTATAGTCGAGTTCTCTTTTGACAAAAAGTAGGTACAATAGCAGCCTAATCAACCTACGGCAAAGTGTCTTCATCAGAAGTTCATCTGCAAAAAAAAAAAAACAAGCCTAAAGGACAACTTATCTGATGCAATGCTGATAAGTGGATTCCCTACATTTTCAGAGCTGATGCTTGGTGACCAAACCATGTACATGGGCCCCTTTGATGTTAACTTCTGGAAATGCAATCTTTTCAGTTCCTGACTTTCATTTTGATGTTTGTGGGCTCTAGCCCCAACTGTCACCTGCACATTTATAACATTATATTTTGAGCAGAAATGTAGGTCCCCAAACAGTGTTGGTAGGTAAGAAATGGATTCCTTCAGAAATGAAAAGCCCGATTTTAAATTTAGAACATAATTCAAACAGCTAAATTTGCGACTCAAGTAACCTACACGTGCAAGATTTGAAAACACAAAAGCACAAATAAACACCAACTAAAGGTAAAACTATTCATCTTTGTAGCAGAGAGATAGAGGCTAATTTAGTGAGGCGACACTATTGCCCTTGGCAGAGTGTTGTGATTTCATGGTTCCAGGTGAGGAATTAATTGGCTTGGAATGAATACACAGTATGACAGCTCAGGGTAAATAAGAATGTGGATATGGTGTTGAAGGAGTTATATCACAAGTGGAAAGGGTTGTTCGGATGGCTAGAAATTCAGGGTATCAAGTTACAGTCTGACAAATTGTTAGGGCATATTTCCTTTCGGGTAAAGTAGCAACAGAGACTGCAAGTATTTAAGTAAAACACTTTCATAACTATACATCTATGTGTTTTATCAGCTTGTCTAGTACATATTTTAAAGTTGATTACTGACATGAATGTATTTCAGAGTCTGGGCCAAACAATGGTTTTTTGTCTCATCATAAGTATAGTGACCAGAAAATCTAAGAGAAATTCACAGAATTGATCAATTTCAGGAAAGTTTCTAAAATATTTTGATTACAAAGTTAATGAAAAGGCACAAGGTTTACAGCCGTTTTTAGTTTCCTGAATAAACTTTACTATCACATCACTATCATCAGAAACTATTGTAAGTTTCCTACGCTTAAAAGTGCAACATAAAATGTACTGGACCTATGGACTTGGTACAAGTGTGACCAATAATTACACTCGGATCTAAGCTGGCAAGCAACAGCTGAAATTTTCCCATTGAAATAGCACAGTGAATCACTTGCTTCAGTTGTTGTGATATATCTCAGGTTACTTTGTGCGCTGGTGATCTCAAATGAACCTTGACCTCCACAAAAAACAATAATGATCATCTGGCTATCAATACATCACACAGTATAAGCAATGTTCCCTTCTAGAGATTTAAAATTTACAAGCCAGGGCATCACATACATACATACATAC
>VJOZ01009715.1:0-23031 GCA_009801055.1 Stichopus horrens | reverse complement strand
TGTCCCAAGGTATTTTTGTCCAAGGTTGTAGCACACCCCTGACCAACTTCAGATGAGATCTGACAGTAACGTTCCTTTTGGAATGGCTTCAAGCTATTTTAAAAACCATATTCCATGGTATGCAACTTCAAGGTGACCTCTGACCACATCTGGTCTCCTCCATATTCATCCACCATTTGTCACATCCAACCCCTTGACCAACTCTGCAAATCTATGAAAGAAGGAAGCATAGCTCACTTTTGTCTCCCTCCGAGCAGTTGGCCTCGTGTTCCAGTCTTTCGAGCGTGGTGACGACCATCGACTGTTCGCACACCGGACAGGTCCAGTGGTTCCTCAGTACTGATATGTAATCTGCGGAAGAGTCTGCTAAGCTGAAAAATAAAAAATAAATATTTGCAACTGTATTACAACAAATGTTTTCAAACTTGGACTGTTTTCACTCTGGTAGAGTTTAAATTAGGTTGTGTATAATAAGTTGTAAATTCCCTTTGAATATCGATCTAATCTGTCTTATTCATTTTAAGAGGTACAATGCAACTTGCTGAAGATTGTTAAAGACTTGGTAACAAAAAGTAAAAATTTTTAGTTTTCCACTGTCCAATTTTCAGGTTTAATAATTTGTAATTTTTCCTTTTTTTCACAGAAGTCAACACTTTCTTTTCTCAAAGAATATATCATATTTTATTTCACTCAAATATCACATTTTCATTTTTATCATATTTGACTTTTTTGAGGGGAAAAAAAATCAAATTTTGACATGTTTAACAAAGAAGGTCAAAATTTTTACATTTCTGATGTTTTTTCGTATTTTTACCATAGTCCTTTTAAGCCACCGAAACAATCACAGCCATCTCTTTGAGGTGTTTTTGTCTCTGAAATTTATCCTGCTTAGCTAACTTTAAACAAGTTAAAAAAGTATGATCCAAACAAAGGGAGTGCCTTTCTCTGTTTCAAATACAAGACCACACTGAAATGTTTAAAAGACCCAATTCCTGAGAGGGGGGGGCAGGAAGTGGGTGGGGACATGGGCTGGAGGACACATTCTACCATTGCATTTGAAGTTATGTTTGAATGCTTTTCCCAAAAAAAAAAATCCAAAATATGGCAAAAGAAACGTATTATTGGATAGTTTCTATTTTTAAACTATACGACAACAACAACACAGACAATTTATACTTCGAAACCTTCATTATAAGAAAAATTTAAATCACACTTGAACAAGACAGACTACCAGTGGCATGTATGTGTTCAGTTCCATGTGTTTGATGGTTCGAGTTGCTCAAAAGACCAGTTGGATAATTTCAAGCTAAAACAGTTCAATTATTATTTTTTAAATATTGCCACTTAGACAAAAAATGATTGACATCAGCATCAAAACACCTCAAACAAGTTTTCACAAACCGTTTATGAAATTTCAAGAGGCTAAGCTTCCCTGTACAGATCATGGTCAAACAGGCATTCCTCAGGCTTTTTTTTTTCAACTGGCAAGATTTGTTCCGTTAACATTCAGTTCCCATCCCCGTTAAGGCATATGACTCAAAAACAACCTTCTAAAACGTAAGGGATCACCAAAAGAACTAACGATGCACTTTGTCTGTGGGCAAACTCTTACAAATTTGTAAATCTGTGTTGTTTTTTTTTAAAAGATTTCTCTCTCTTTATGCATCTACATTGTACTCTTCACCATAAACTGTGAGACACATTTTGTCTTTCCTGATCTCTGATAGCACGTTAGAAGTGGTCATGTTAAAAGATTTGAGATCATGTGGTAACACTCATCCTGAATTGCTATATATCACTCTTTCAATGGCACAAGTCAACAATCAATAAAGTCAGTTGAAACTTCTATGGAAGTTCTTAGAAAGGGTGGACAGGCTAAGCAACTCACCAACCAAACGTGAAGTAGTCCTTTATCTGGTAGCCGCCTTTCACAGGGTGAGGGGTGGCGTTCTTACTCTGACTTGTGAAGTAGGAACTGTCGGAATCAGAAACTGTGAAATCATAAACACAAGAGTGCTGAGGTTTGTTTGTGAAAGAAAACATAAGTAGTTCAGAATGTGTGAAATATCACAGTGAACACCAGTTTATGGACAAATATGAATTTTTAATTGCGAGGCTCTTCAAGTGGCTAGATTACAAAGACTAGCAATCAGTCCTATCAATCACACATACAAGAATCAAGCAACATTCTTCTACATGTGTAAAGGAAAGTGAAAAATGAAATTTGTCAAGAAGGAATAGCATGCTGGATTTATCTTCATTGTGACATTAAAAGGCATAACTTCTCTTCAGATGAAGATTCCTTTGTTTGTTGATTACACGACTTGTGCCATGATTCATAAATTGGCCACATCTGATTGTTTCCATGGTTACCCCTTGCCTCAGTCTCTTCATTTGCTTCAGTACTTGTTTTATATGAATATGTGGCATAATATTGTGGTGAAAAATAACATTTATGGAACCCCCATTAGCTGATAAAGTACATTAGATTTTCTTATCAAAATATTCAAAAGCCTGTCTAGTTACTCGCTAACGGTCCAGCGTATGTGGTCTGCAGCTCCGTTTGTGAAATTCTCTTCATCGTATACTTCACATCACTGTCGAGGAATTGAGCGAGTTTGCTGGCGAGCAGCCTCTCCTGTTGTTTGATTTCAAGGTTCGGAGGTTCCTCCCCTCTCTTCCTTTCGGTCTCTGTGGGAAGCAGTAAGAAACAAGCTAACTATTAGCCCATCAAAAGGACCCAGTGGAAAAATATAGCATGTATCACAAAACAGAATTAAGAAGTAAGCCAATGAATCAGTTTTGAAATGCTACAAAAAAATAAAAAAGAATTTGAAAAAGTGATGTAACTACCTTTAAAGGATCATCAGTTGGTGGTGTAGTTTGAAAAAAGAATGATTTGATACACACCAGCACACCACAGAGGTTGTGGAGTGATGTTATGATGTTCACCTTTCCAGAATACCTTTTAAAGTCACAAGGTATGCAAAGGTCACCTGACCATGGACTTGTTTATCACTGACTCCTTTTCCCACTTAAGATTCAATTTCACTCCACAAAGTTGCTTTTATCAATCCTCCTTGAATAGTCACAAAATTGTTAAATATGTAAATGGTAATCTTGCTAAAAATATTCACCAATTTCAAAGACATCCTTTGCAGTTTCATCAATTCGTTTTGTATCAATGTGTACATACACTTTTTTCCATCCGATGAGTATTAAACATGATAAATAAAACAAGACATGCACTTAAAAGGGCAGTTTTTCAGTTTATGTGACAAATAGTGTGGCCATTTTTAAATAATTCTTTTTAGGCCAGTGTGCAGATGATCCGTTGTATTGAAGATGATTCAGTTATTCCCACCTGTTGGTAACTGTACAAACCTTTCATCTTCATCTCCAAGAGTCTACTCCAAACTGTCCTGAGCTGCAGTATGGCAGAGACCAGAGACTGCGATGACTCCGCATCCGTAAAAGTAAATTCGAGCCAGTCATCAGCGATGATTCTGCAACAAATGACGATTTGCTAAAAACAGTCACACAAAAGAATGAAAAATATTACACTCTCATGCTTGCGACAATTTTCAGTGTTTCTGTCAAATCCATTCCAGTATCTGATTTTAAGAAATAGCTGCCGATTATTGCCATGTGCCACAAAGAAAAAGGACAATATGTGAAACAAAACTGAATAAGCAAGTTTGAAAAGATGAAGAAGAATAAGAAGATAATGCTTAAATGGTACTGTGAATTTAAAGAAAGGGACCTTCATTTGATAGCACCAAAATGAGTTGAAAAGTTTGTTTGATTGCTGTGGTGCTTAAAGTGACTGTGTGTGTATGGGAAAAACAAAAGAATGACATTCCGGTTTAATTTTTTTTCTCTGTTTTCACATGTACCCGTGAGGTTGTGCATGAGGAGAGTGGGTCATTCAATGACTGAAACTGAAAAAAAACACAACTGACCACTGAAAAGCTTTGAAAAGTTGGCTATAAAGAATGCATTTAGTTTTATCATGGCCTATTGGGCATTTTCATACTGTGTATTATTACCACTTGGTCTTCAATATGCTATCTGGTCTATCTTGATTCAAAAACACAACACTGCTATTCAGATCTTTCATTTTCATGACCGTCACAATTTCGAAAGATACGACTGCAAATCGATACTGGACTCTCGCATATTTGTAAACAGTGACTTCGAACTTCCAGACGAGAGCAAAATATTAGAATAAAATATAAGCAGTCAAACACACTGGCTGACACCTTTTTATAAATAAAATAAGGGAATTTAATGAAAATCAGAACATGTCGCTTAGTTTCATGGACCTTCAAACCTCTCAAATGTCTATCATTAAGTAGTGGTCATCATAATTTCTCCAAAGTCAGATATTTAGAGATCATGACAAACTTGAATAGTTGGTGTATGACAGGGGCCATTTGTCTGACTAGGATGGATATTGCTCAGATCACTAGCAGTTTGCCTGTATTGATATATGGTCACTTACTTACCTGGTGCAGTCCATGTTGGTATCAATGCTGGTTGCATAAAGCAAGATCGTCTGCAAGGCTGGGACTTTCATGGTGTTGACCAAGTAAGGTTTGTTTGTCTCAAGCAGTGACCTGGAGACAAATATCAACAAAATAATAACAAACATATTACTATCTGCCTATCACTTATATCAATAACACTTAGAAAAATTCTCACATACATTTTAATATCTTTCAATTTCCAAGCACAGTAGGCAGTTTTCTGGGTATAAGAATATTTGCTGATGACACGACTTTTGATTTCTGTTTAGAACCGTGACTGGATAAATACCCTCAAAGAAATACCCTCATACAGATACCCCTGGAAAGTAGCTCCCCTTGGTGGGTTATTATTTCACCTGGTAGTAAAAGACCGGGGGGATATATGTGCACAGGGTAATTGTCCTACAACTGTTTAAGACAGAGTTCATTTAAATATCACCTCATACATATTCCTGAAAGAAAATCTTTGCAATCATATCAAAATTATGCATCGAGATTAGCTGTTGACTTTTCTATGCACTCACAACAATAGCAGATGTAATTTTATTTTTACTATGGAAATATGAATTTTCAACATATGTGACGTATACCGGCAACCTACACTACGATGCAGCAGTCAGTTCAACACAATTTTTCACTCATTATAAATCAGATACCCACACATATGCCAGTAATGAATGCTTGCTACTGAGTGGTCCCTTGGCTCCTAGACCAATATTTTCATCCTCTGGTGCAGGTGGCTCTAACAGTGCAGGATTGTTGGCAAAGATACTGTTAGGGTGTAACACCACAAATGGTTTGGCCTAGAAGGAAATGCAAGACGATTTAAAAAACAAAACATGTTGTGTCACACTTTTCCATAGAAACTGCATGCAGCTGACTTAAATTGACTCGTAATTCTTGGGTGGGTATAGATCTAGATATACAATTGAGTCCCCCCTGTTGTGAAATATTAAGGCTGGAATATGAATTGTACTGGCAATCACCTGGTCATCTACCTTTGTTCTTTGTCAGTGTTTCAGGGAAGGGAAAGCTGGGGAAAAGATCACCTGTCACAAAATCTGAAGGAGAACTATGCAATCACTTTCCAGAAATTTGGATACAAAAACTGTCTTGAAGTTTTTGTTGGCCCTACAAAATTCAGAAATTCGAAAAAAGCATACTGTAGCGGTCATTCACCATTACTTGAAATCAAACACACCAATGGGAATGGACATGAATATTCATTTATGCAAACATAGGGCTTAAACAATGTTTTTGTGTAGTGGCTATGACATAATCTACAGAGTTTGACTTTCACTAACAAATTTTCAACTCATATTCCAGCTTTAATTATTTATTGAACAAGGAGACAGAATTTTGTGATGGTTTCATTACTATTTGTTCTTTCAAATTAGAGGTCAAACTACAACAGGGCATACATATGTTATTTTACTCACATATCATGCATAATACATGTGAAACCATGTATTTGAAAAAAAAACAAACATGCCACTTTGCCAACGAAAAGAATCATATCACACACACAAAGCATTAATACTGCCAGAGAAGTAGCAGTACTTTTACACAGAACGGGTATATGTTTCAAATAGTTTGAGAAAGTGATCTGAAAACCATGGAAGGTAATGATGCCCTTCAAAAATGGAGAAATTAATTGGATAATGTGGAATCATTCCAAAGAAATGGACATCATAATCAAACCAGAAAAAAAAAATCCATTAGAAAGAGAAAAGACTTATCAGTCAAACTGGCTGTACCACTAAGCCTTGCATACAGAGCTGCAAGGTCAGTGACTCAGGACCAATCAATAATGTGACATAAAAATAAGAGTTCAAGGTTTTCAAGAAAGAAACATATTTTTAAGTCTTTCAAACTTGCATGCAGAGCAAGATTTTCATCTTGATAGCTCAGACACCCAAGAGGAAAAGAAGAATCTGTATTTAAGACTTTACAGGTCAGAATATCGACATTCGAAGTTTCTACAACACCAACACGATCACGCCATCTACAATAAAGTGATAACGTCAAAAAAAATTCCCAACACTGAATGACCTCAAGTGGTAAACCTCCATACCTGTAAAAAATATCAGGCAGGCACCCAGGCTACAAGTTTTGATGTTTGTAAATGGTTATAGTGGATTAAAGCAGGAATGAGACGTTAAGAGATCCGGCGACTTACCTTGGTGTGGAACACCTGATCTGACTCTTTCCGGTATGAGTTGCAATCGTCTGCTATTGCCAGCTGGGGATACAGTCCACTGCACAGAATCACTTTCAAAATGTTCAGCTCTCGAAGAGTAAACCTCTTGTTCAACTGTGCCGCTGCCTACCAAGAGATCACATTGGATACATTTCATCAGTTATAATAATGACTGCATGCTGCATAAACATTTGTCAAGAATGTCGGAAAATGTCGGGAATTTTCTCAGGTCACTTAGTGTGTGTCACTGAATGACCATTGTATACTTGTCAATATTTTAAAAGGAAATATTGCAATTGATTTTTTTAAAATAATCATATTTTTTAGAATCAGCATTCATAGAGACAGGATGATATTTTTTTCACCACAAGGCAAGATGGCAGTCTCTTTTTCAAGAAAATAAGTTTCTCACAGACAAAAATTCAGTTACTTGTTGCTCAAGAATAATCTGTTCACCCAAACTTTTTAAAAATTCAAATGATACATCTCTCATAACTCTCCTTATGCAAAATGTTTGACGGGGATAAAGTTGTTGCTTATTCCTGAGAATGAATGGTTTAACGGTGACGAACAGCTATTTACTTTGTATGTCATGTTTGTGCATTTAAAAAAGCAACATTTCCTTTTAAGCTCCTTTTGACTTAACTGTACACTGGCTATGTTATGGTAGAGTTGACATTCCATTTTAATTATCTTCCTGTTGTTTGTTCAAGCTAATGAAAGAGCTCTAACTCCATTCGACTTACTTGTAGTTTGTCCATGTTATGGGAGAGCTTAAACTCCAGGTGACTTATATCCAAGGAATCATTCTCTTCTTCCTCTTCATCATCGTCACCATCCATCTCTGAGATCTAAGGAATGATGGAGTTAAAAAGTGAAACTCTGAAACTATGCCACTGACACAGAAGAGACAGAAGTACACAGAGGGATGTGGAGCGAATGCAGCTTTTAGGGTCACTGTATAATAGATACCAAGTATCCTCAATGCTACCATAATGCTTTTAAACCTACAGGTATAAGCAAGTAAGGCAGAATGAAAAAGAATCAGGGTTTGGAAGTGTCGGCAGGACTAAGTGGAGTGCTACCGACGCTTAGCACAGAACGCAGAAACGTGTAGCCTTACAAACTCCAACAATGGTCGGAAACGGCACTTCAGGGGTGTTCAAGGCTGCATGCGTCTGGTCTTGAAACAGGGATCTTATGTCTACAGTTTCTCAACTGAAGGGGACAAAAAAAAATCTATGAAAAAAAAAATTAATAAATATCAGAAGGATTGAGATAATACAAGAATCATAGTGAATTATGCACCCTCTTCATTATTTCTTGGAACACTTGGCAAATATTTGGGGAAGGATGAACATACCTTTAGCTTCTCTCCTTTTTTTCATTGGGGCTCTCAGCATGCCAAGACCCTGGGTTCACTAAAATGTATCAACTACATGCACAGTGCCCTTCCAAGACTAGTGTTTAGCACCACTAATCGTGAAGTGCGGCCAATGACTGCCATTTGAGCATTTTTAGCAATACTTGAAATATAGCACAATTTAATCAGAGTCGACCCATTATCAATGGAGAAAAATTGTGCCAGCTGAAAGGTAGAAGTGCAGTTATAATATAGTGACAGATTTGAAAAAGGGGACCACTTATCCATTTGAGTTGGTCAGGGAGAACCCCCAACTGTATTGGTGGCTCCTAATGGACACAGATGACTAAGATTCCGAAGTCAGGCCAGTATGTTCAGACAAATCATGTGATTGGTAATGACCGAACTGTTAGGCCCTCAAGCATAATGCAACTGATATGGTGGCAGAGCAGAGGAATGCAAACAAAAAAATCAAGTTCAACAATAAAAACATGGATGCATTGAAACAGACAACAGACCTATGAATTCATACCACCGTAGGAGTTTGAAACAGACATCAAAAGCATTGACTAAGATGAAATACAGATGGGATTTGAACCAGTCATGTCTGACTTTTTGAATTCTGACCTGCTAATTTGTTTGAGGTTCTCCATTAGTATGAGAACAGATCACAAATATTTTTCAACTTACATTGAAGTCCATTTTAAGGACTTTCCTCTTTCGAGGATTCTTTTGTTTGTTCCTTTTCAGAGAGCTCAGCTTTTTTCGGTCTCTGCTTCTCTCCAGCCTCTCAAAGACGGAGTAATTGTCCTTGCTGTAATTAGCTGCATCACCGAACATGTTGTGATCCTACAAAAAAAAAAACAGAGAAAATAACATTCTGTGCAAGTCGAAACGACAGACTATCAGATCCTGCTGTTATCAGCTACATCAGTAAACATGTTACGATCCAGTACACAGAAAACAAAACAATGCATTAAATGGGTATTCCACAGCAACTTGTGGATTTTCTATGTGCTGAAAGATAGCAGAAAAGTTATTCTGGTTATAAGCTATAAGAACTCATCTGCTAATTATAATTTGCTAGTTTTACAAGTTAGTCAAATATTTCTGGTGTAGACATCAAGTTACAGCTGTGATGTCAGAGGTGCAACAATGTCTAAACTAACACAAATTTTATCTACATTCAATTTGCAGTTGTTGATTGACGTGTTAACTGGGGTGGCAGATTTGCTAATTAAGATATTGAAACCTAGGCAACCTTTCAACGTGGATATGTATCAACCCGATGGACGGTGTTTGATGCTTTACCTTGAGTAAGTCTTTAAATTGTTGTTTCAATTTAGACATTTCATAAAATCTCTGTTCCTCCAGACATCGCCGTTTGCACCATTTCCTGGAACCAGCGCCTCTTTCAGCTTTCACCTTTAATTAAAATTAATGTTAAAAAAGAACTTACGTTACCAATTTTAGTTCTTAAGACAATCGTTTAAATCAAACGAAACCATCCCTCGTAATTCACTTCAGAGTCACGTGAGTTAAGTCCCCTTCTGGTAGAATGGACCATAAGAATCCTGGTAGTGTCCTAACCCTCAGGCCCCCTAATAATTGACATAACTTTAATCTTGTCTGAAAGATGACCATGAGTTTTTTTTTTTGCTCAATTCCTTCTGGAGGACCATTAACACTGCCATGTGGAATCCTCACAACACAAATAACTAAACATTCCATAAGATGTTTGTTGCCACTTCACTTTTAAAGTGGTTGACCAGTTTTGCTTTGTTGTTGTCATCGACAGAGGGGCTCCACACGAGTCACAGGATACCGCTGCGGCTCGTACAATATTATTCAGTGATCATCTACTTCTCCATCTCACGTATCAAGTACCACAAATCTGTCTTGCATGTTAAAAGAATGACGGTCGAATATTCTCAACATCTCGTGTCCGAAAGTTGTTCTCAACCTAGGTTGAGAAAGATTCCTAACATGTGGGAAATGGTGGATGGTATCTATGACAATTAAAGTGCAGGCAACAAAAATTAATTTCTGATTGTTGAACACACAACAAAATACCTTCAAAAAGGGAAAAAATGTTACGTTTTTACCCACGGCTGTACTTACAGGTGGTCTATCAAATTTACCTCAATCCATTCGTTGAAAGCATTAAGAAGGGTGAAAGGATCACCTTGGTCTGACTCCAGAGGTTTTCTAGCCGTCTGTCAACAAAATAGTCACCAAGACTTAGTTTAGTATAAATATTAAGTATCATCACCATGGGAAACAACTGCATATTAACCTTGAGGAGAAGCATTGATACTTGTACTGTGCGACTTGTCAACCTAATGCTGCATTCCAGACAGCTACTGTATTCCAGACCTATTCAACACGTTTAAAACCTGACACACAAAAAAAGAAAGAAAAACAAAAAGAATGAAATAAAAAACAAAAAAGTCTTGAAGACATAAAATCTTTAGATAATTATCAATTACATTTTTTTAAAAAAAAACTTTTACAGACTTTGATTTTTGGGGAAATTAGATGGATTGCGAAAGTTCTGCAAATTTTGGACTTACGACTGCATCGGAGTCGTGGTATGCTTTGTTTGTAAAAGGAGATTGGACGCTTAAAGCAGCAGCAATACACAATACTGGCTCTACCATCTGAAAAGGAAGAGAGAATAAAAGTTTAAAACTACATTTTAAGCAATATGTAAATGAGAGGAGAAGAAGGGGAGAAAAAAATGTTCATTACAGCTACTTATTTTTTTTATCATCAAATAGCACTGCAGTTGTAAGGATGACTGAATTGTGTCAAAATAGATGTTTCAAAATGTAAGGAAGGACAAAATAGAGTTGGAGGAGGTAGACTGACCACAAACAAGGACACCAGAAGCTATCTAGGCCATGTCTCCAAAGTTAAGACATGTTAAAAATTATCTTGTGTAAATACGAAAAGCAAAAGACTGCCACCGACTGCTGACCTGAAAGAGAGTTCCCATGATGAGCATTTTTCCGATGACGACGTCAACAGGCAGGTTAGCCAACATGGAGCCAACTGGAGTCAGCTCTTCGTTGGAATCTATTGCACCCTGCTCCTTTAAAAATAACAAAGATGTCTCCATGCTCGCCACAGGTGGAGGCTCGATGAACGGAAAGCTGTATCGAATTTAGAAATGGTGAGGTAGATGGTTTTATTTTGTATCTAGCCTTAAAAATGCAGACAAATATGCCGCTATGGAAGTACATACAACTGAAGTTGCATGGGTCCACTGATAAATTGAAAATAAGCTGTTGGTGATTTTCCACCAAAGACTTGCGTGACTTTAAGAATACTGTTGGTATCTCTGACAGACTTTGGTTAGGTTACAACTGTGACAAAGACCATCTGTTGGTGTGACTTGCCAAATGTCTTGCAAGCTCCATCATATGGTAAATGCAATAAACCTGTGGTGAACCATCCAACATCTGCTAAGTTCGATAAATCTTTGGTGGCTAACAACTAGCCTTTTATGAACAACTGCTGTCTGACAAATGAACACAACATGACTTCTTCAGTCATGATCAATCACTTCTTCAGTCACGCACTTTTTCTGTGAAACTTTGTTTTCTTCTGTACTCAAGTATTAAAGAGCATGGATTCACCAAAGAGATAAATATGTTTTTCTGTCTACAAAATTCAGACAGTGGAGGGTTTTGGCCTCAATTTATGCCCACTTTCATTTTTCCAAGATCAGCAACACATTTTGCTCATATCACTGACACCAAAGATTATATAGTTTCACTTTTTAACTTTATAAAACTTTGTTAACAAGAAAATTGGAGACAAAAGTGCTTGAGTGTGTAATTTCATATGGAATGTGAATCTCAAATGTCTGCATATCAAATCAGACACCAAAGTTTGTTTCATGCAGATGGCCAGTGGTTCTCTTTCAATATTTCAGGATCGTTCTTATTCAGTTTAAGTCTAGTGACTAAACAAAACTAACAGATAAACCCAAAATGCAGATTAATTAAGTGATCACCTTTGAAGATCAACAAATTTACGAATATGAAAATTGTGATGGAAAAACAAAACATATGAACTTGATTCAACTCATCACATGAGAGCGAACTGGAGAACAGGGCATTTTATGGGGTCTTTTTGCCTTGCTTGACCCTTTAACCTGTAAATTATAGTAAAAAACAAAATTAAATTTGATACTTACACACACACATATACAACAAAACCAAATAAATGTGTTGTGAGTAGATCTACCCAGCCTACATATCACCAAATTAAAGAGATGGTTCATTCTTGGAATCAAAGCTGATTTGTGCATATTCAAAAAGATTGGATATTCCTTTAAAATGCACGACCTGACCTTATCAGATCACAGACTTACACCCTCGGGTTTTTCATCCCCAATGACAACATCTGGAGAACCAAAGAATCCAAAGGAACTCTCTGAATCTCAGGAGTGGAATAATCCTGAAAGCCCTCAAAATCTGACTCATCGTAGAGACGGAAGCAAACACCGGGTCCGGTACGACCTATGGGTAAGGAGAGAAGGCAGGTTTGTCAGCGGAAATGCAGACGGATAGGTGTAAAACATCGGGAACACCCATGATGTAAAAGAGAGAATGTAGCTTTGTGGGAGAAAATGCAGTAGAAAGGGTACAAAGACCGAGGGCAGTATGACCTGTTGCGAAGGAGGGAATGTAGGTTTGTTAGTGGAAATGTAGCACAATGGGAGGAAAACATCAAAGACAGTATGACCTTTACTAAAAGAGAGAATGTAGATCTACAGCAGAATGGGTGGTAAACACCTTTGAAGTTACAACCTATGAAAAGAAGAGGATAGATTTGCCAGCGGAAACTGCAGCAGAATGGGTGCAAAACACCAGGAACGGTACGATATGAGACATGAAACGGCAAAATTTATGTGCACAGAGAAATCAAACGTCAAGTGGCATTTGAAAATTAAACCAGTTCAGAATGAAGATAAGATTATAAAAGATAACAGGTGAACAGAAAACAGATAAAGATATGACTATGCTTAACTTGTTTTGTCCTTCTGTACATATACTTTTTATCTTCAATCCTTAATCTGAGCAAATTTACTCTAACTTTCAAGGCAGCCTTGTTTCGTCACATATTTTCTTTACCTGCTCTTCCCTTCCTCTGTTCAGCACTTGCTTGGCTGATCCAGAATTCCTGAAGTTGTTGCATCTTAGCCTGGGCATTGTAGCTCATTTCTTTGACCTAACCAAAGAAACCAAACCTCACATCACATCGGTAAAATAGAGAAGTCATTTACATAATAATTAAAACTGTGATTTGAAAACTATAGAGCATGAGACCGTAACTTTTAAGAAAGAAATGATATCAGTTCTACAGTGTCTGATATCAGTTTTCATACACTAAAAACACTCAATTGGGTATTTCTACAGTATTCTGCTTCAAACACTTCATTGTAACTTACTTTAATGTAAACGCAACAGTATTCTAATGTTTTCTACATTCAGACACGTTAACTGCCACTCCCATTGTAAGGGCGAAGCTCGGTGGCATGGCCAACATTTGTAAGGATTTGTAAGTCCAATAACTGTTATGAATGCAAGTGTATAAAGCAATACATTACAGCACATTTGTTGTAGCATATTATGTTACATACTGTAAGACAATTACAGAGATCTCTGACAAGTTCTCCTTGCTTCCACTTTCCTGAATGTTAACTTTTTGTGGTATCTTTTCACAACTTTTCCTTTTAGCTTTTATTTTCACTGGGTCCAGTTGAATCATTTCTTCATTATTTTGTTTTGAAATTAAAGGTTATGTGACATGAAAATAACATTTTGGAGTATTGAGTGCATTCAGCATTGATAGTATTAAAAACAGCCACCACTTTAATCAAAATGTCCCAAAGATTGACCAATTTACAGGCAAAATTGTGTCTCACAACTGTACCATGAATAAACATTGGCTGAGTATGCAAATTTCTGACGTCAAGAGATAAACTTCTATGATTTGTGTTATTTTAATTCTTTGTTTATGTGACTTTTATTTCAATGACATTTGAGAATTTCATATGCCCAGAGGGTTTATTTTGGAAGCATGTATTTTCTTCTTCAAAAATATTGATATCATCTACCAATGTGAAACCCATTAATTAAGTAATTAAGAGGCAAAATTTACAGGGTTAACAAAAGAAATACTGACACTGTGCAATAATCCACATCATCTGTGTTGCATTTTTCCTAAACTTTGAAAAGTCATATGTAAACAAAATTCCAACAGATTTTCTCTTGGGGTTTAACTTTGAAGTTTCTGAGTAAAAAGTGCTCTTCTCTAGAAGCATGTCAGACAACCTTCAACCAAGGATCAAAACAACATAGAGATTTGACCTTGACATTAGTGTCAGATATTGGTCTCTGTCCGTAGAACAATCTCATTGGGATGTACCAGTATTTACGTAACGTCAATCGATTTTAACATCAGAATCAAATCCTGGTCTGTTCAAAAAAGGAAAATGCTATTGGGATAGAAGTTGACATACAAGAGCTGCCATCTTGACATCAGGATCTGATCCAGCTGGTAAGATCTGATCCAGTTGGCAAGATCTGATCCAGATCTTGCATCCAAGGTGTCTAAGGTCTGCAGTGGGATGTGCAGTAATCTACGACAGTATCAATGGTGCCACGTAACAAGTACCGAAGCAAAGATACAATTAAAAGCGTCTTTCAAAAACCGTCAAAGTAACGTAATAAGTACCTTTTTTCTTTTCTTTTTTTTTTCAAAATTTGGCAGCATATATTTAGTTTAATGGCACGATAGATATTCTGTTCTTGATATATGAGTAAAGATAGTGAATGTAACATCCTCACGAAACAACACTTACTTTTCCAGAGTCAATGATAAATCTGACTCCATCGATGGTCACAGACGTTTCTGCTATGTTTGTGGATACGATGCACTTTCGGACACCCTCTGGAGCGATATCGAAAACCTGATGAGTAAAATTGACAATTCGAAACACACGAGGTGAAATGCTTGCTGAGAATTTCCTGCTCAATTTCAGAATGTGCAGTTACCCATCAAACTTAAAACCTCTTCCAGTCCACTAGTCAAAGTAACTCTGGAACGTTTTTTTAACTTCTAAATTAAAACTATTTCAAGTAAACTCTTGTCCAATTGCAAGGCTAGAGACAAGGTACCACCCTACTGTATGTCTGTCTGTGCAAGTTGGTCACCCTTTCTTTTATTAAAATATATCTTGTGGACAGTGTTAAAATGTATTGTGTGGACAGCGTTCAGTAGGTTATGCATTTTGATGGTTCTCTCTAAATACTTTAGTGATTGACACATTACCACTACATTGCCATCTAACAAATATAGACAGATTGCCATCAAAACTTAGAAATGAGATAATTGCACCTTTAATCATTTACCTTTTACATCAATGCAAATGCATGCAGTGAATTTTCTGGTTGTGAAAAGGCAATTTTTTTTATGTTGATGTTTGTCTTCCAAAGACATCCTTTAATCAAGGAAAGGATCTATTTTCATGCCTCTGAAGCAGTCATGCTTAAAACTCCCAACTCAAGCATGAGGCCAGAGAAAATGAATTTTCAATGAATTTAGAAAACAAGACAGCAACAGATTCTACATCACTGAAAAATAACATCACACAAGATGATGCAAAAACATTAACCTTGTCCTGTTCTGCTATGGAGAGAGAACTGTGAAGCGGAAGAACGATCCACCGTTCCGTCTGACTGGCATAGACCTTCGCCGCCTCCACCAGGGTCGATATCTCCTTCATTCCGCTCACGAACACCAACAGATCGCCTCGCTGGTCGGCTGGATACTTGTGATCAATTTGCTGCATGATCCTCAGGTAAGGTCGAGGGTCCAGTTTCTCTATCTGAGTTTCCTGGGGAGATAATTGATTCTGGTTTATCAAAATCGTTGCTTTGTTGTTGTGAGGAATGAAATTACAGTCATGGAAAACGTTTCTGTCTTTTGGTACATAATTTACAGGATGAAAGAGGTCTGTCTCTTTGACCCTAACATCCATTCAGTCCTTTTTACGGCTTTCTTAATTCTTGACTACAAGTCAAAGATACTGAGTCCTAACCCTCACAAGTACATCTGCTATATCACTTGACACTGAACTGTACAGGAAAAGTCTTTTTGATGCACCATTCTGATACAAAAATCAAACTTATGCAAGGATAAAATGTAACAACCATAAATCATTTAAATATTAATCAAAAATTTATGGTAGTGAAATCTGTACAAACGTTTGAAGTTGTTCATAAAGTGATTAAAAAGTCAAATCCATTCACCACAGAGAAAAAATGATCTGTCATTTTCTGAATTACACTCATACACTATGAAATTTAAAATTAAAAACTCACCCCTTGTTTACTGCTGATATATTCCAACTGAATGGGATACAGACGACCTGGCACCTGGAGAAAGGAAAGGACATTCATAGGTGGGTTTGCTAAAGATTTACAAAAGAATCTGAAACATATTTGAAGCGAAAGATGTGATGCAAGAAGGAAATATGATGTGACTGCAAGTTAGAGTAAAATGAAAACCGGCACATGCTGTCTTTAACAGTTACATCAAACAGCAAACTCTGTTTCCCTTCTCCTAAGTTTAGTGTACACATACCAAGATGGACTTAGTGAAATTTCTAAAACCTTCAGGTAAAAAGTTATTACAGAAGTAATCCCATTTATACAATGTTGCAAATCACCAACTTGAGGTTTGAGATAACGTAATTCAGATTGACACGATTTTGACTAATTTGTCATTGCTTAAAGCAGTAATCAGAGATATCGGGCCTTCCCATTCACCTGATAGATGGGATTGCGGGGGATCTTCATCTTCTTTTACACCACAAATCATCTAAAGTCAGGAAAAGTTGATCACATACAGGTCTTCACTGAATGTTTTGCAGAACTGGTACATATAAGCAATCACATGCACATGTCATCTATCCACTGTTAGATTATTATCAGTGACTTTTGTTCCAGATTACAAATTTGATTTCTGGTTTCATGTCATCTATCTTGATAATTTGGTGGTTGGGAGGAGAAAATCTTCCCACATGGACACAAACAACCATGTGGATTTTCAAAGCAAAATGCGACTCACATTTCACTTCAACTCTCATTTTAGTGTCGAGTGTGCAGTTTTGCCGCAGAATAGAACCAACCTTGATGACAGGAGCATCCTCGAAGTAATTTGAGAACAGTTCAATGTTGATCGTGGCGGACATCAAGACGAGCTTCAGGTCCGCCCTCTGATCCAAGAGGCAACGCAGAATGCCGAGGAGGAAGTCTCCCTGGAGATGCCTCTCGTGAACCTCGTCGAGGACTATCACGTTGTACTGGCTCAGATGGGGGTCCGATTGAATTTGACGGAGCAACAGTCCTGTCGAAAGCAGCAGAGCGGGATCGTGTGAGATTTCGCAAAGAACACCTACAACTTGCCATTCTAGAGCATTTACTGTTTAGCTTTGCACAGCTAAACAAAATGGTAACTTGTAAACGCTGTTGAGGTAATGACTACAAAAAATTCTCACAGTTTATAAAAGACCATTGTACTGACATTAGAGTGACTAAATGAATTTACAACAAATTCAGTGTTTTCTTCAAAGGACGCATCATTGACGGCAGCTTTGTCACTTCTGTTAATAAAAACAAGAAGCTGTTTCTCTAAACAAGTGGTTTCCAATGGAGGTAGTAGCACCACTTTCCAGGGGATGTTTTAGCAAGACAAGGGGACAGGAAATGCTACGGGGGTGTTGGTGGGGAAAAAGACAAAAATGAGATACCATGGTAAACTTAAATGTGGAGCTGAAAAAAAAAAAAAAAATTGTTTCCACTACTTTTCCATTCTTCTCTCTTTTCAGTTACATTAACATTTTTCAGTTATAAGGATGGGGGAGAAGGGGAACCACAAGAACCGAGCAAATCCAATTGTTTACACTCCAACCAACCAGGGGCTTTCAAATTTCATCAAAATTATAGAATCTCTGATTAATACACTTCTACGTATAGGCCAGTCTACACGGTATGACGTACCATTAAACATCGATGAAACGACAAATCTCTGCAGTTGTCATCGCAATCAGATGGTGCTTATTTTCATTTTGTATTTTATTTACTTGGTGTGGGGGGGGGACAGTTTCCCATTATTATTTTGTGAAAGAGGGCATTGAGCTGAAAAGGGTTGGGAAACACCGATCTGAACTCTGAACTATGTGGAGCGTTTTCAAAGAATGATTGATTCACTCACTCTTTAAAATAGTAGATGAGTGACATACAGTAGATGCGTGAAATCTCATTTACAGTCACACCTGCAAACATGAAGTACTTGTACAGTAAAATAAAAAAAAATTTACACATGTAAGCAAACAAATGTGGCACTAAAAGGTACATAGACTGTGGCATGAAAACAAAAAAAGAACAACCAGTCTTTTGACTTTCAGCCACTATGATGACTGAAGTGCAGTTTAAACTATTTCTTCGATAACTGCAAAAACCAAGCACATCACTCTGAAATATGCAATAAATTGTTTCTCACCCTCTGTCAGAAAAATTATTTTAGTGGCTGAACTTTTCTGAGCTTCGAACCTAATTTGATAACCGACTTGGTCTCCATATTCATTCAGGGTTTCAAAGCCAACCCTCTTGGCCAAGGAGATGCAGGCAATTCGACGAGGTTGGGTACAGGCGATCTTGTCGAAACCTGCAGCCATGAGATATTGTGGCACCTGAAAAAGTTGGGACATCAATAGTTTTTGTAGAGCCACATTGATCATCAAAATTGCATCAAATTGCATGAGGTAGCCGTATTCTTGCAGTCACTAGGTATCTAGGTGAAACAGACTGTGAACAACCACGTAAGTCCTTTGTTGTTACAATTTTCCTTCGTGAAAATGGTTAAAATGAGCGAAAAGACAAAATTAGCAAATAAACATAACAACAATTTAGGGTGTTCCTTCATCTATTGCACAACTAGGGCTGCACCAAGCAGCAAAACTTCCGAACCGAGAAACCACATTATTCAGTCAGGAGTTGGGTAGCAAATTCAAGACTCACTCAGAATTAAGGGCAATCCATCAGTGAATACCCAAAACGATACTGTACTGTATCCTATGAAGGCCTACGTAGAAATTTGAAAAGTCCAAAACGGAATTTCGTTTTTCTCTTCATAAAAGGTCTAGGCCTACTGCTTCTTCTACCAGTTCCATTCAAATACTGTCACAATGATACAGCTGGTATTTGTTGTCTATCTGTTGTCATACTTATCCAGTTCAGACATCAGAATGAAAACAAATCCCCACTACTCAGGAAATATGTGGTTATAAATAATGATATGTGGTCAAATAATTTTCTTTTAAACAGATGGATAACCATTTTGTTCACTTAAGTTTTGGGTACCAGTATGTTTCTGTCGAGTACCTGGTTATCTGGGGTACCTGACTCATCCCTGCACACAAAAGTACAGTAGAAGACACGTGCATATTATACATACAAGCATATTCTTACCAATATCTATGTAAGAGCATTCAACTTTACAGGAAAGCCCCTACAGATAAACAGGTGATGTGCTTGTCTTTGCTATGTTAAGGTTACTCCATCTCCTATAGTTACAACTTGATATGTGCCTTTCAATACTTTTTGAAGAACTGATTATGCAGGCTACACAGGTATCCATTCCCTATAGACAAATGTACTGATTTTACGGTTGTTACAGCTACATACAATTAGATCTTGCATGAGTAAAGTCAAAATCTGAAATGAAAAGCATCAGCATCCCCAAGTTTTTCCTTAAAGCCTACATAAAATAAAATATTTTGCATTCATAATATAGAAATTATTGGGATGGTTCACTTCATCCATAGTACTGAAATTAGTGTACTGACATTACTTTGATCAGTACTCACAACAACTGCAATTTTTTGCAGTGCAGCAGTTGCCCAATCTCTGATGTTATTAAACTAGATTTAGGCTGCTATACTATAGCTCCTTCAAGTATACATTATTCATTATTTTGTTTACTTACAGTATCTGCTGCACAGTTAGGATAATATCCTTCCCTGAATATGATTTACTGTACATAAAGACGCACCTTTAAGTATGCACCTTTCAAGCAGGATAACACTTTCATTTGTGATATATTAATTGTGCAAACAACACAAATACTGTCAAGCATGTCTGTATGCTCACTTATGCTATTTATGCACTTGATACATATATTAAGCAAGAGTGATATGCATGCATGCCACATATTTATAACACATTCACAACCAACAGCTACTAGTAATGCGCCGCTTGTTTTTAGACTCACCTGTGTCGACTTTCCGCATCCAGTGTCTCCAGCAATCAACACAACGTTGTGTTCCTTCACTGCGCTGACAATCATGTCATTGTACTTGAAGATTGGTAAGTTGGCCTGGTCTGTCTTTAATTTTAGAAGCTTGGCAAACTGCAAAGATGGAAATGCTTAAAAGATCAAAACCAGATATGTCCTGTGAATCATTTCAGTCTACCTTGGATGTCAAAATTCCTGGAGACAGATTAAAAAATACTGGATACAGATTTAAATGCATATTTTGCTAAGGAATTGCTCAACACGGTGTGCAACAGGAGCTAAAGATGTAAGACTAACTACATGTGATGGTTCATTGCAAACATGCACTGGGTTAACAACTGAATTTATTGCATATTTATTACTACAATTTGTATGCTTGTGATTTTGGATGTGAGTGATGGAATTAATGCATATTTCTGTTTCCACTGATCAAAGAATGAAGCACATGCCAATTATTGCAGCACGCTGAAGACATAATTTCACTTTTGAAGGTAAATGACCACAAAAATAAAAGCAATTTGAACATAATTACCCTGCATTCTTCTGTTTCAATGGAACAATTCTTCAGTTACATAAAGGAAATGCATTACTACCACTAATTAAGAACCATGATTTGAATCGAACCAAATAGTAAACAGGGATGATTTTCATATCAAACTAGCCATGGATTTTCTGGTAAAAAATACTGATTAATGTATGTATCTAGCCTACTTTTTGTAATTTGGGAATTATTACAAAACAATTGATGTTGCCATTAACTGGAGGTACATCTAACATCTAATTTTGCCATAATTTTGACTCTAATATTCTTTGCCATCTTTAAGACCAAACTAACTGCCCATGTCTGCTTTTCATAACAGGTAATGTATAACAGGTATACACAGGGTATGTCACAAGACGGATGAAATAGACTTTACGGCATATATATGTCCTGGCAGATCAATTTCCTCTTGGGCATGAGGTGCGAAGTAAGTGGTAGGTAAAAAGATGTGAACAGATTTCACCTGATGATTTAGCACTTTACCGGAGAACTTTGGCTAGATGAGTCTATACGATTCTACCACAGCATGAAAACTGATTTATTGGGATTCACACACACTGAAATACTTTAAAAGATGATGTAACCTCACCTGTTGCTTCTGGCAAAAGTCCAAGTAATAAAGGAATATTGTACGAAATTCTTTAAGTTTGGAGGTGGTCAGAGATTCTTCATCTGTTAAACAAAAGGAGAAGACTTTGGTTGACAAAAAGAGTTATCTTTTAACAGGGGAAAAAAAGACTGCAGTTAACTTTGTGACAGTAGAAGCTAGTCAGCTTTAAAATTCCTGTATTGATTGGCAAATTGACATATTTGAGGGTGTATGGTGTATGTACAGAGTTACATTTAAATAACTTAATTGTAATGACCATACATTAAAGTTCAGATTTGCCTTAGCTTTTGCTTGAAATACAATAAAAAATATTTAAAAATGATCTGATCAGTAATGCGGACAGAAAAGATAAAAACTTTCAGCTTTCACAAGATCGATAATCAGAATTTTGGGTCTCTGTTATGTAATAAACTCTTTTTGCCCTATTGAAAGTAAATCCATAAATTTTCAACACCATCTGAAATAAGAGGAACTTAGACCATAACTGTGCTTGTGTTGAACATTAACATGTGAAACATTGTTGCAGAACTGGTACCAGTGAGTCATTATATATGAAGCAGCAGGGAGGTTTATTTTGACTGTTTTCATCTTTAAAAAGGTTTTTTGCTATTGCATACGTTACCAATTTTTTAATCTATTGTGCACTGCAACATTTTACAGAACATTGCATTAATTGTAATGAGGTACTCTGTTCGAAAGGTAACATAAAAACTGTACACACTAGAACTAGTTATTGGATCGCTTTGAAGGGGCACACTTCAGAAATTGCAAAAGCCTCCCCATCCCTTCCTCGAAGACATACCTTCATCGTCTGTGTCACCATAACGTTGCAACAGCTCCCTCGATGGATACTGCAGTGACATGTTGATCTTGTACCTCTTGTCATATTTCTTTGGTAATTTAAGTACGTTCTCCTTCTTGCCACTACCGCTCGATGATCCCGCTGACGAGTGTAAGTCATGATATGTAAGAACAATATAAAGGAGAGCCCATTCAAAGATTTGGGATTGATACTCTGTTTAATGCACATGAAGTGCATCACAACAAAATGGGAAAAAATTGATTGTATAATGTACTAAACGGAACCAATCTTTAATATTCTGTGCTGTTGACATATGTGCAATATTGACATATTCTAATGAATAATTTAATATTGTAATGAATAATTTAATATCCAATACTAACAATTCAAGATTCTGTATTATTTAATATTCTGTATTGTTCAATATTTTCAATGTTTAATAATCAATTTTCTGTATGGTCACCACATAGATCAAGTTTTCAACACAATTATACTGCTGGCTGTTTACTAAAAGAAGCACTCACATGAAACATAACAACAATGGGTAAATGCAGACGACTGCTTAATTTTTAAGATGACAAAAAGGTTTCAACATGCTATACTTAGAGAAA
>VJOZ01009692.1:0-19991 GCA_009801055.1 Stichopus horrens | reverse complement strand
TATTTTTTTGAGAAAAAGAAGCTTTTGTAGATGTTTATTGATGAGACTGAATGGTTTAACAATGTTTAAAGCTGTTTTCTTTGTATGCCATATATTGCGTTTGTTATACAGAAAAAATTCTTAGAAAACCAATATTTACGGATGCAGAATGATAGATTATTCAAAACTGGCTGGATTTTAGCCTTCTTGTAAAGGAATAAGTTTCTCACAGATACAAATTAAGTTACTTGTTGCTCAGTATTTTTTTTTTCTCCCAAGATATCAGAAATTTAAGTGATTCATCATGCATCTCCTCATACTGCAACTCATCTTATGCATAATGTTTTGAGGAGATCAAACTATGAAGCTAAGGGGATGTGAGAGACGAAAATTTGGTTTAGCAATGATTAAAGCTATTTGTGTGCTATGTTGGTACATATTCATTGCACCATTACCAGTTAATTCATCGTTGATTCAGAAGTTCATGTTTCTAATACAGTGTTTACTGTGACAAAGAAACTTCCTAATAACTGTGGGTGTAATGTTACTGCAATATAGTCGAGTTGGTTTTAACATGCAGTGCTATTTCTGTGATTTTGTTGCTTGCAATCCCGTTTCCTGAGAGTCTCAGTTTCACATGATTCTGAATTCCTTGTATTCTGTTAGGTATTTGCCGATGTAACCACTAATAAACTCAGCAGAGAACACGATGGTACATGGGGACTTTGGTCTTATTATGGGTAAGTTCAGATCATGTGGTGAGACTATTGGCCTGTATATGCTGAATGGAAAATGATATTTTTCAAATCTAACATTTGCAACTGTCTTAGTGTGGTACATCTTGTCACCAAACCCCATCACCTGTCAGTGATTTTTGTCCCCTGCAGATTGCAAACAATGGCACAGTCATTCAGTTATTAGAATCAATTCTCTTATTCGGAGGTTGTTTTGAGCTGTAATTGGTATCATGGCAAGCTTAAAGTGATTGCATGTGTAGGCAAAATGGAAAAACATTTTATATTTCATCTCCAAAAGTTTGGTAATCCTTTTAATTTCACCATTCAGACAATCTGAGAAAATAAATGGGTTTCAGTTGGTTAATTTTGACATATGATTTCAAATTCTCCTAACATAACAACAACAAAAAGTGTGGAATATGATAATGTAGTGGTTGACAGTTTTCATTCTAATCAATGGTGTGCTTTTTTGAACAAGCCAGTGGGAAGTATACTATAGTATTAAATATTCAGTTACAACTCTGGATCACTGATGCCATTGGCAAGGTTGTGTTCAGTTTGCAGGTTATTTGTGAATACAGTGCTTCCTTTCACCAAATACTTCAATTCCCGATACCTAGAAGGAACAAAGACTTGAGTAGTATGTTTTAAATACACGAGTGAGACCTGTATTGTTGCATATTCATTATGTAGGCGGTTATGTAAGAACCGTTAATTTTCAAATGTGATTTCTGTTTTTACTGTTTTTATGCCAATCCCATTGCCTTACAAAGTATTTACTGTCATTTTCCTTCAATGAAAGACATAGTCCATTCATGTACAATCTTGCTTGCACATTTAAAAATGAAGAAAAAGTTAAGATTAAACATAATCTTATTTTTTGGGGTTTTTCAGTACACACGCAATCACTTTAATCGATATTAGTTTTCTTGCCTACTAGCAAATGTAATCGAGAAGGGACAGAAACTTGCTATCTGTTTTGCTGAGATCAGTTCATCATGTACGTGAGATCAAAGTACAGTTTCATTAAATGATACTCTGTGGCAAATTTTTGCACTTGTTTGTGTGCCGCAATGACAGGGATAAATTTCTGGGTTGCGAGCACTAAAAGCTGGCTCTAGCGATTCACTTGAAAATGGAAATTTCATCAGACTCGAACTAATCAGGCAAAACCAAACTTAATGATTTTGAAACTATTTTTGAAAGTTTTAGTCTGCCAAATTTGAAAAATATGGTATGATTACTTGCAGTGCTATGTTTCATTATGAAAGGTACATTTGACAAATTAGAAGATTTCCTTTTGACCTCCCTGTACCCCTTATTTGTCCATGTTTGCTCTTGATACCCCTTTGCCCACAATAGGTAAGATGTTGAGAAAATTATTAATTCATAGTGTAATCCAAAAATGTATTCCCCCCTCTCCCACATTCTGTGACTGTGTAGCATTCTTTTTTTAGTTGTCTAAGAAGCTTGCAGGTACTCTCAAGGGTTATCCCCATCTGGGAATGAAGGGATTAAAATGCATCTTTTTCTTTGGGAGGGAGGATTGGGGTATGACAAAATTTTGCACAATCTGATAAACATGCACATTCATTTTACCTCATTACACTTATATCACACTGGCGAGACTGCCTCACTGTACAGTACACTGTAGAATTTGTATTGCAATGGGTCTTTTTTTCACAAGCACCATAGGGATTGTCGTTCTCAGATAGGCAGAGCTGCACCCAGAAAGTGTCTCAGTGTACACATAGGCAATGCATGGGGCCACTCATACAAAATTTGCATTTGACCTTGCATGGACGTGCTCCTAACAATGATCATGTTATAATGTGCTGTGCTCTGTATGAAAGGTTTGTTTCACAACATCTGTACATGTATGCATTGGATATGAATAAATATGTAAGCCAGATACTGCATGCAGAGAAAATTAAACACTTCTGTCAAATTTTCCTTTAATTCTCAGAGAAAGAAAACCATCACAATTTGGTCTAGTCTCCTCCTTTTTGCTCCTATCATGTTAATATTGCGTACCCGATCATGTAACCCATGTAGCACATCAGAGGCATTTCATCCCAGCACTAAACTGGTTACACATTTGCTGGTTCTGTCATGTATCATGTACAGTGTCTGCTTGCACCACATACTGTATAGCTACTTGCATTCACAGTGTGGCCATGTTTGCAGCATGTCTTACAAGCATTTGGAAGTACAGTAGAGTTACTAAATTTATGGATTCTCTAAGGGTTGCATCATACCTTCAGCCAACATCCTCTTCAGATTCCCTTCTCCATGCATCCCTGATTACTCTAAAAGCTGACATTTTGATAATGTGATTATCTCGGACCATATATGATTGAAAAGCTTCCGTTTTTATGTGTAATTTCAATGTCAATATATTTTTCACAGGTATGCATGGCTGCAAAGCAGGGTATTAATAATTTGATTATTGCATGATACACCTCAGATGTCCAACACGATATGTGTACAAGTGTGTGCGGCTTTATAGAAGTTATAGGTAACAAAAACAAATTCCTGCTATCAATGGTATCTGACATCATTATTGGACTTACTCAAGTTGGTTTACATTTAACTAGCAAAACTGGCATCACCCTTCTCTGAATTTCAAAGAGTGCAACTTGGAAAGGAGACAATATCTCTGAATGAAGCTTTGGGAAGATGTTTGTCAAGCACTTCAAATGATAAACAATATTTTCAGGGTTTACATGTCCTAAAATTTGTCTGAACAAATACTGTATTTTAGTTACCCTGCTTGATTTGAACCGATGAAATGATCTGCTTCACTAAGCTCACTTTTTTTCCCCCGTGCACAAGTTCACTTTGATGTATTCACCTCAGGATCATAGCACGGAAATGCTACATTATAAGATGTTGCATTTGGTGAATGGCTGTGGTAGTGTCACTGATGTCCATTTTTTCTGTAATATTTTTTTAGACCGTAAGTAATGATTTGTAAAATATGTACCTTAATCATGAACATTAAATTTTTCCTTTCCTTAGTAAACAAGAAATGGTCTGCTAAAAGCAGATAAGGACATCCTTTACTTGACGTAAAACAGTCAGCTGCATTCAATGTTATCACAGTATCATTGACTTTGAAACATTTATGGCACTCTTATGAAAGTGACATGAAACAAGTTTGCCAAAGTGAGTCAGAGATTAGCCTTGACCTTAATATGGCTAATTTTTAAGTGTTGTTGATGGAAAGTCTTTTCAAAATTGGGAACCAAACATCAATAACAAGAAAGCTAAATCAGAAGGGTTATGAAAAAGAGACACAGGGATGTATTTACAATCTACTGTATGGCTGCAACATACAGCTGGTTAATAACACCATGAGCAGTCACTACAATTAGTTGTTGATCTCAGTCTCAACTACATACAGCTGTCGTTGTCTAGCTCCAGCAGTCACTACAGACAGTCATTGTTGTCATAATCAGGTCACTACAGGGATTTTGATGTCATTAGTAGTCACTATGGACAGCTGTTGCTGTAGACTCTGCAGAGTCTGCTTGGGCTGGAAAGGCTCTGTTCCTTGTCTTGTTTCTGCCACCTCTTAGGGAACACCTGTATTTTTACTGTACTGCTCTTCTGGAAGAGTGTTTACTCCACTCGTCAATTGCTGCGTTGGACGGCAATCATACTGAAACGCAATTACTAGATGAGTACATATCCTTGGTTGGGTATAAGAATGCTGTAGCTCAAATTGTGAGGAATGTATCAAAGGAAGGGAATTTATTCATCGAGAGAGACTTTGCAAAGTCTACTGCTGATGTCACTAGCAGTTACTCTATACAGCTGATAAATGTTACAAACAGCCACCAAGATATATAAGGCAGTTATGTCAGATACTCAGTCTATTGCCGTGACATCGAGATGTATGCTCATAGAAGAATGATAAAGTGGTCGCTTCATGTGATAATGTGAAAAACTGTCATTTGAGACTGATGAGGACTGCACGTACCAGGATATTCTTTGGAGAGATATGTCTCATGATGGACCAATGATTTTTGGGATAGTGACACTAGGGGGTCACATACTGAAAAACCTTAGTTGAATTTTAATTCATTGTCATGAACTCTTTATTGGATGACTTTACCTGTAGTTGCAAAAATTCTCTCTAGACCATATCTATTCTCTCCACCCACCAACCAGCAGTTTACAGGGCTTAATATCTCCTATTTCAAAGTTCACTGTGGGAAAGGAATTTCTAGCCATCAGAGATACACGACAAAATGACACAAAAAGATAACCGACGTTGAATTAATTATTTCTATTTTTTCTTAAAACAATGAAGGAATCTTTTACTGGACTTAATAGCTTCCATTAAATAGATTGACATTATTCAGGAGTAGCTATCAATGGCCTGCTGTGATATCGGTTGCAAGTAACTCTTAACTGCCCATACAGGTATGCTATTTTGCAAGATGTTTCAATCATACAAAAGCCTTCTTTTAAATTTGCTGAACAAAAACTGATAATAGTCAAATGCCTCATCGTATGTTCGTAGTGACATGTATTCAGGCCATGGTTCGTCTACAGTAGTTTACGTGAAGTTTACGTATTGCTGTATTATGTTCGTTACCATTTGCCATTATGTGTGTTGTATGCAGCTTAGGTGTTATTGCTCCTTTTAAGTTTATATGCAGATGAAGTATTTTTCCAGGATATTACAGGTATGAGTATGCCACTTTTGTGTAGCCTTGACCCTGTCATTTAGTAACTTCCATTTCACTGAGTTGATTGCCTACTTTATCACTGCTTACTTGAGTGCACAGCACAGCTAGTACTGACACTGGCTCACTGTCTGGCTAGAATGCAAAAAGGAATCAGTAGTACTCTTGTGCGTGGCAGTGAAGAGAAAATGATTGGAGAGGAAAACAAAAAGGTTAAATAATACTGTCTTAATCATGTGCTCTTCACATTGTCTTGTAAATAAATGTTGAGACCAGGATTGTACGGTACTGTAGCTAGACAAATTTTAGTGCTGGACGCTAGGGAAACAGCTACTTCTTGTGGGGTCCAGTGGCTTGCAGCAGGCCCCCCTGGTTAGGTCCAGGAGGGCATTCCCCAATGGGGGTTCACGGAAAAGCTTCCCTGGAGCACTTTATATCTTGTAAGTACTGTTATGGGAAAGAACCTGCCAGATCTCTGAATGTTAAACTCAGACAGATCCTTTCTGTCATATTTTGATAAACCTCTTGTGAAGTTAATGCAGAGTGGCACAGTAAGAGAATACTGATTGTATAAACTGATCACAAATGCAGGGCAGGAATAGCTAGGCCCGGACGGAGCCTCTCTGCACTTCTCTCGGCAGCCAGAACATTGGTTGAGACCAACTAACTCCACAAGGTGAATACATTCCAGGATGTTCAGTCACATAGTGAAATCTCTGGATGTACTGCTAGGTTGCAGTTTTAGCACCAGCATTCTTCACAAGTGCTTCTGCTTCACAACACAGAACATACGTACTACATGTCTACATTACCACGTCTAGCTTTTTATTTTCAAGGTGGTATGCAGGAACGTAGCCAGGTTTCTTTATTTGCGGGGGAAAAGTTGACTCATTGTCCCTATTTTTAACCTCTCTCCTGGGGGGTTATTATGGGAGGGGTGTTTTCCTACCTAGACTAAAGCCAGGATTTCAAATCAGTCAGTCCACAGATGGGCCTATGTGGCATGAGGAGAGGTCTAATGGGTTTTAGTAGGATGCTGAATATAATGTACCTTTAGACCCCACTTTTTCATTGATTGATAATGACCCTTTTAAGTTTGAAAATAATTGTAGGTGGTTGAACAGTATCTAATGCAATGAAGTGATCCAAAACCCAAAATTGTTGACTTTTTGGTCAACAATTTCCAAAATGACTTTCATATTTTCTTCGCACTTGAACTACAGATTAGCATATGTTGCTTACATGCTAATCACCATGATGGGGAAGTTTGTTACCCATTGGCTGTGGATTGAGACCAGACACCCATTTTAAAAGAATACCAGAATGTCCAGCATGACAATATCTATACAATACATGTGTAATTGAGATACTATGTGAATATAGACTATTTTATTTGTGAAGGTGACTATGTAATTCAAACAAACAACAATGCTTTAGAGAATACCAAAATCTTTTTAAAACTTCCAGAGAAATGATAAATTCAGAATATTTCTAGCTGCTATATATGCCATCACATTGCCATATGCAGATTACATGTAAGTATACTCAACTTCATGTGTACTTCTCCTGGAGTGACAAAAAGTGCTGACCTACACTTCGCTTTTTAGTCTCCAACCTCAACTCAGGATTTTGCAATGTAAGTAAAATGAAATTTTGTTTGTGGAAAAAAGGTTATTGTGGTAGAACAAATGTATAACACTGAAACAAAGATGGTTGTGTAGGAAAATGAGAAATGGTGTCTTTAGTGACCTTGGCTTTCTTGGTGGGATAGATAGAAAAACCTTGGCTCTTATTCTCAAAATTGCAGCTCATGCCCTCTCACTGACTGCTGTGTGTGGTAGGTACATGTGAACTTATATTTTGATCTAAAAGCACATTTTTGCATGCTTGGTTATTACACTTAGTTGTAGGGGTGTTACATGTAGCTTCAATATATTTTCATGGATGTACATGAAATGCTGCATTTGTCCATGACAACATTTTAATCTTAAATATTATGCTTGCAGAGTAACCACACTTGAATCAAATTGACTTGTAGTTACAAAGGACATATTTTACAAGGATATATCTTAGCAGGATTTTTGTTAAATAGTTATCACAGTGAAAGTGAATAAACTTCCCCTCAATTTTTTGCATCATGGAAGGGTATTCCTGCATCAGACGTCATCAATCATGTGACAATTATTTAAAGTTAATAATTTAATTATAAAATCAGCTTGATTATAGAAGAAACTACTACCACAAAAACTTTAAAAAGTTCAAAGCTAATGTAATAATTTCCACACATTTGAGAAATGTCCATCCGTGACATCCATGATGTGCTTTTCCAAAACCCCATTCATAAAGTGGTACATTCCTCGATATCTGGCTCTTGCATAAGTTTTACAATTTTGTAGTAAGTACAAATGTCTGTCATAGATTTGGAACCAAATTTAACATCATATTTGCCCCTACCCAAAAAAAATTGGCCACTAGGTCAGCATTAAACTGATAAGTCCCAGATATTGAAAGTTTGTTTTAAGTATCACTGTAATTTTTTAAGGGAATCTAGATTTTTGCTATATTATGCAAGGAATTATTTCATTTACAACTTGGTACCTTACATTTCAGGAATATATGGACCTGATATATATACCAGAGACCCACACACAACAGACTGAAGGAAATGCAAGTGAGAAACTATGGGTGCTGGGAGCCTGAAAATATGGGCACGTTCCCGGAACATGCAACTCATTAAAAGATGGCTGCTGCATCATTTAGCTGGTAGCTTTAAGCATCCTTGAGTCACAATTGTCCCTTTCCGTAGCATTTTAAATGGACAATTAAAGAATGACGTTGTTATGCTCTTGAATCCTTGAATCCACAGAGAATTCTTGAGCAAGAGACAGTATGATGGTGATACCAATGTCTTTGTAGTGGTTCTTGTTTGCTGAAGCCACCCCCCTGTGGATACCTCAATGACTCTACAGGAGGAGGTGATCTCGGGGGGGGGGAAATGTGCCATGACTGCCACAGCCTGTCAACTTCAGTCAAATACTTGTGACATCCAAAAATTAAATTTCTTTTGTTTCGTGATGTCATCATTTCAGAGTTGCTGAAGAGAGCCATGCCTCTAAAACACAGTTTGTGTTCAATGCTGACCTTGTATCAGGGACTGGTAGACTCCACCACAGGGACATAGCGTCTATGGTGTATCCTGCATTAGGACTCACGTCAGACTTTGAACCAGCTTATCAGGTAATCCTCTGATTTATGATATGATGTATCTATCATAATCAACTGTTTGAGTATGTTGACTCCAACTTGTTAATTAATTAGTAAAGAAGAGAAAAAAAAATCAATTGGACTGGTAATTGTACTGTTGTATATATCACCCCAATTTTTTGTGCAAGTTTGCTGTACTTTTGACAGTTTTTCAGATTGTGTTACAGTACTACTTCCAAAATACTTTGTCATGTCATGGCAAATCTGTAGCTGCATAAAAACAGTTGGGCATTGTTTTTTAAGTGGTATTTTAACCAGATGCACTATAGTACAGTAACTTTGTAAAATACCGTGAAGTATTACTTTGTATCGTAAGTAAATATCGTAGCATACAGTGGTATGTACAGTTACCTTCTGAAGTCATTTTCATGTCAAAATCTTGACCTCTGTCAGCGCAGAATCTGTTCTCTCTTTGACGTCCAGATCATGTGTACTTGTACTATAGTATAGATGTTAGAAAAATCCTGGAATACGCAGATAGCTGTGAACGTCGGCAATACTGTTGGTATGATGTCAGGATGGATATTTAGACCTTGCATGATACACAAATGTTCACTCAAGGGTAAAATGTGATGTTTCCATTAGAGTGCTTTGATTGGACCTATTTGTGCGGTTTAGTGATTTGATTCTTACCAGCAACTTTACTTTCTGTCGCTCAGTTGTGTGCTCCCTCCTGCAAACTTGACTGGTTTGTCAACTTGCGAGTGCAAAGTCTGACAGTCTCTGGCATCATATTAATTGATGTCAGAGGTAGCTGATTTCTCGGAGGGCAAAATTGACGTAACCTTAAAGGGAAATATCATGTTTGCTGTTGTTAAATATTAGTATTTATGGACATAGAATGATAAATTACCCAGATCTGACGGTAACTCTTCTGTCAAGAAATAACTTCTCATAGTAATTTGTAGCTCATTTAATAGCAATTTGTTCACCCAAACTTTCAAAAATTCAAATGATGCAATACTGCCTTTTGTGTAATGTTTTGAGAAACTGATGTTATTTCTGATGTTAATTGGTGAAACTCTGTGGTTTTGAATGAAAATTCTGTTTTTCTCTGCATGCCATGCTGATAAATTTTAAATGAAGTAGTTCCCTGTATGAGTTAACAATTATTTTGTTTTCTTTCATCTCATCTTGTATGGTTTGCAAATGTATTTTTGCAACCTATAACAAGCAGTTGCACTGTGACGTCAAACAGACAACTGTGGTTTTGGCATAATATCACTTCTGTCTGTCTGTGAGTGTGGTCACACTTCTCTTCATAATCGTGATACCACTGCTCCTTCGTAATTGCGATGTATCCCTCCCTTCTCTCTGTGTAAAATGTGATATCGTTCTGTGTCGCCCTTCCTCACTCTGTACAAGATATCACGTCGTTTGCACATCGTCATTTTTTACTGCTGACCAAAAGTGATGAAACGGTTTCTCAGTTTTTTGATTTTCGACTCGGTGCTTGCATTCACTATTTTGGCAATATATACTCTGATCTGTACACTTTTGCCAATCATCTCTATCTGTGTGTCCCAGCCACAACGAATGGGACTTTGTCACCACCCTGGCTTTGCTAGCTGAAGTGACTGAAATTGGTGTCGATAAGTTTACCCAATGCAGTGGCTACCTCCACACAGTACAGCACAACATGAAGTAAACATTGAGTGTTCCCCTGCATTTATTAATTTGATTCTTTTTTATTTTTATTCCTTTTTCCTTTTATTTGACACATCATTACTATACTGCAGTAGCATGATCAGCTTTAGCTGCAGGTGAAGTGTACAGTTTTCCCCTCAGCTATGTACTTTCACTGATTGATCATTAGCAAGAAGTTCTCAACCGGCAGAATTTGTTGACACTCTTCAAACATGCACAAGGTCTTATCTTTACTAGACAAGAGAACTTTCCAAGTCAAAAGTACAGCATTGTTTTAAGAAGATATGTTGATTGGTTTGATAACAAGTAATGACAATCAAAAATATAGCTAATTATGGAAAATCAAGCAGGTAGCAGACGAGATATTGAAATGGTCCATTGCACTCACGGAGAGATTCTGCTGTGGCCATAAAAAGAACCCTTAATGAGAACTATCCACGTTTCACTGGTCCTGAGACAAATTTGGGTGCAGATTGCGTGCGATGACTATTTAGTAGGCTGGTATCAGTGCATTTTTTGTATAAGCTTGTTCTAAAATAAAACTGAGATGCCCAAATACTCTCCTATATGTGCTACAATTAGTGTGTGAGAAAAGTCAGTACATTTAATCAAAATTAGACAAATGATGGATCCAGTTAAAGTGGGTATCATGTGTGTATCATGTGGGTATCATGATGCTGTAATTTGCGTATTCAGCAACATGAAAGGCAATGACCAATATTCAGGAAAGACTACAGATTTGGAGTCGTTTAGTCGAAAAGAAGAAACCACTTTCTTGTTTACTTTTGGCTAAAAAAGATGATGAGGTAAAAGAGGTTGGACCATTACGTCTGAACCTCTTAAAAGCAAAAATATGAAAACCCTTGTAAAGGAAAAAATCTCAGTAATGCCAGCTTGGACTATTCCCATTTTCAACATGTGTATCAATCATACTGTGTTCAAGATCCCCACTGGTTTTGGTGGCTCAGTTAAAGGTCAACTGAGGTCAGCAGATATCAAACCTCATGAATGTATTGCTTGACTGCTGATCTCATTAGTAGTATGATGATTGTGTAGAGTATTTGGTATGTGTCATATCTTGTAAGTAGTCCAGTTCCTTTTGGTTGTGTTAATAACTGTGAGTAGCAGTTGAAGCTGTTCCGCATCATTGAAGCCACATGGTATTCTTATATTCTTGTTTATAGTCCTGCATCTTCTCTTCTCCTTTACTTAGCAGTAGTTTGCTATTCTTGAGAAATTGACCATCTGCAAACTCCACCATGTATGGCTTGTTTTTTTTTTATTCTGAAGTTCTCACAAGACATTCAATTCATACAGAGACATAAAAGTAACATTCTTTAAACACATCTTTTAATGTGCTTTTATCCTTTTTCCCCATCAAAGGAATACCTTATCCTGCAAGGGAAGGTCCTTGGAATCGATGGCTTGCTTATTGAATGGGTAAGTTGCAAGTTTTTAAATTACTTCCTTGCTACATTGTTTTGCTACATTGTTGGGAAACCTATAGCACTCAGCAACACTGGCCAACCAAAGCATCCTTGTGAGAGCTCCTGTAGATGGCATCACTTTTGTGGTCTGCTAGCTTGCAATATTGCACTATTTTTCCATGTATGTGCATGGTCTAGTCTCACTCAGAGTTCTGTAAACCCATCGCAGCAGATGGTCTAAGGACAGGCCAGCACTGCTGAACCATGTCCCTACTTGGGCTATTCACATGCAGAGTACTGTAAAACCATAGCAGCAGATGGTCCAATGACAGGCCTAGCACTGCTGAACCATGCCTGTATGTGGTCTAGTTACATACAATATGTGACCATGTTAGCAGATACTCTACCCAGAACTCCAACACTGTTGAACTATCTCTTTACATAATGTAGATACACATGTATCCAGTCACCTATTGTCTTAGTCAAGACATTGATCATCTTTGTTCTCTTTTGTGTTTTTACACACGATGCTTTTAACATAACCATTACACTGCTGTTCAGTTACAGTGCACTGTTCATCAGCAGTTTACATGTGAGCTCTGTACCCAACCGAGTTGTGCATATCTGAGGATCTGTACATTACAAACATCTCGTACATTTGTCAAATACTGGGTGTAGCCATGTGCAAAACACTCGATTTTTATTCATATAAGGCAGCCCCTTGCGTACGGAGCCCTCACACAATCACATCAAAGTGCTTGTTCACTGCTCACCCTGATTCGTTGTTTTCCTCAAAGAAATCTTGAGTTAAAATGAAATTTTAGGTTGTGAACTAAATGATCAAATCTGATTGGTTTCTTCATTTTTTGAGGCAAATAGGCCATAAGATGAAGACAAAGTCAGGATAGTTGAGAACAAACGTTCAAGACCCTACGGTGAAGCAGAAGACGGTGAGGAACGTCAGAGTCTGCAGTCAGCTCTGTGCAAAAGAAACATGGTGTGTGTGATACTACTACGGTCTTAGCATTCTCAGCAATTCCTTACAAACAAGTTCTGAACAGAAATCACCTGCGAACAAGCCAGCAACAAAAACAGTCATGGACAAGTCCATTGAATGGTCAAAATTGTGATTTTAAAATTTGTAACATTAGGCAGCAACTCTGAATAGGATGCACTAGGGCTGGCCTACTTCTGCTCAAATGCTTACTTTGACTAATCAGCGCTCAATTAAATAAACAGTATTTCAGCTTTCTTGCAAGTCATTACAAGGTATGATAGTCAAAACTTTGTAAAGCTGCTTAGTTCATTGCATTTTCAGGATTTTTTTTTTGGTTAGGGTGTGCGAAGTTTGGCATTTATGTCCATCATCTCTGCATACACAATATTGTAAGACACATCTATTGGCATCTTGTATTGCAAATTAGTCAACATACATTTTCAAAAGTACTTTGTAGTATCTTGTAGATGGAATATGTCTCAATTTTTCAGATTTGTCTTAACTGATGAATGACCACACCATGTTACACCTAATTTGTTTACACCATTTGCCAAAAAGTGCAGGCCTCCACTAGCTCGCCATGTCTCCCTGACTTGGAGACTCCTATTGGTCCTCCAGTGTGAGCTATTTTATTACATGCAGGCATGCATATCGATACAAGAAAAGAATGCCAGAGGAAATGAGAACAAGTTGTGCAAAGAAGTTTGATAACGTAGTTAGAAATTCAGGCAAGTCTACAAGATGAGGGTACATTGTTGAAGAGGTTGACTGCATAAAACGGAAGGACATGTCTGCCGTATTATTCACCCTCCTCGATCAGGTACTGTACACATATGGCTGCATGCGTAAATCAAGCCGCCCAGTTTTTTTTTTTCTTTCACAAGGGCGATGTGTTGCGTATCCATCAGAAAGTTTAGCAGATAGCACTCAATACAGATCACTGATTGATACATTTTGCTTTTATCATTTCTCTCTTTTTCTCATTTTCTAATTTTATAGGGATACAAAGGTCACAGCAGTGACTTGGCATTGCAGTCCTTCCTTCAACAGGTCAAAAAATACTCTGATATGAAAATTGGTATCAACTGGTAATGAAGTTCTTCTCCTTTGGCTTTGTCATGCAAATGTTTGTAATTTCTGTTCACAAAAATTGTGAAAAGTCACAGAAAATCTTTTACTGTTCACATATTGCCAGTGATTCATCTCCATCCCACAGGAAAGTCAAATGAAAAGTTTGGAAACCTTATGTGAAGAAACCAAGACTTCCTTATTAAAAAAAAAATTGTAAAAGAAACTTTTTTAACAATAATTTTAAGTTACAAACTGACACACATGACATACATGACATAAACAACACCAATTGAATTTTGACCCTATAGGTGCTGTAAATAACAACAATAATGCACGTGACTTTAATAGAAAATATTGGCATAATGAAGGTTAAAGCATTCAGTGGATTATATGACTGCAATGCAGTACACTTTTGTATACTTGACTGCATAAACCTTGATACTCTCCTTCCAACCTTTTTGATCAAAAGCATGTTTACAGTGCATTGACTACTGTACAGACTTCAATGCTGAGTCTACTCAATGTTTGGTTAGGGAGGCCTCACAAATCCGGCCTAAGTTCATCTCTGGTAAACAAAACTTCGCACTGTTTCTCATTATGCAAACTGCATATCCCACATGCTTGAGTGCACACAGCTCGTACATATGGTTTGTGGGGATAGGAGATACGTGTTCTATGAGCATGGTGCATTATTTTCTGCTTGCTATCCTTATTCCAATGAGTAGCAACATCTTGGTCTAAGATGAGGTCTTGGGTTTGGTTTGTGAGGCTTCCCTAACATGACAGTGACACGCTGCAATATGTGAATTAATTGGAATGTGTGCTCATGTGGATGGTATAAACAAATCCATGATGCTGTCTTATGAACTGTCTTATGACCACCAACAAAGAAAAAGTTGACTATGCTGGCCTGGGAGGGACAAAGTCCAGTTAGGTCTGAACTTGTGCACTGTGATTTCATTGATGTGTTGTCATAGTGGTTTTATCAAAACAAATAAAAGAGAAACCATCAGTGTGTTAGGACTTGAGACTGGCCTCAAGGCTGCTTTTTCAGTCGTCGACCTTGTCCTCAGGGGGCAAATACTGCTGTCTTGTCCTCTGCCTCGTACCCTGCGTCATCGATAATTTGTGTCGATGCCGCCGGAGTAAGTTCTGGGCCAATCTGTAAAATGCCAATTATTTTGTTCTGTTTTTTTTTTATAGCCAGCCTATTTTCTCCTATATATATTTAGATATCTTGTACGATTAGACATACGCAATACTCAACGTTATCTTGTAAACTACTGTTGTACCAGCTGGTTGTTATCGTCCCGAGACTCTATGTGTTGAGTTTGTAGTTGTTTGGGATAAGCAGTGTGACATCACATATCAAAATGTCATTCCAAAGCTTTGCTAAAACTAGTACTCAGTCTCGTATTATGACTGGTGTCACTGTTAGGTGTACGTCAGCGGCACACAAACATAATCTTGTTAATGAAGAGTGAAGTACTGATTAATCTGTGTCATCAATGGTAGGTAGAATGGTAAAGAAAATGATGATCTTTTTCTGACATTTAAAGAGAGTGGCAACTAATTAAAATGCAATTTTGGCCTAGGAATTTGTGTATTCCTGCTGGTATTTCACCAACATTTGTAGGCATGGCCATAACATTTTATATAAGAGTCAACACAGTGTTACCATGTACTGTATTGTAAAATAGTACTAGTCCTGCGAACTTGAAAAATAAAGTTCTGTTAATAGTATGATCTATGAACGTATTATTATGAGTTACCTTTTGAAGCTTGTTACTTTTGTTTTTCTACTTCAGGAGAATTTCTCTCCATTAATTCCCAGATGTTCCATAGGATTTATTTTCTGACAACTGTCTTTTTCATCTTCTTGCAGTATGTACATAGTTATATATTTTTGACAGTATCACGTATTGGATAGTATTTGACCTTCAACTAATTATTCATTGTATCTGCCAAGCTGAATGCAGAGCATTGAATTTAATATGTGGAGTGTCATAAGACGATATTTACAGAACTTTTTAATTCGGGCCAGAATAACAAATGTAATGTGAGCCTTGCTGCCCCCTTGATTCCACCCCCCACCCGCTACATTTGTTGTGCCAAAATAACAACATCCAGTGACATGAATTTTGTAAATACTCATTGTCCTGACTGTGAAAGCAAGTGCTGTGCACTGCAACAGGAGAAATGGATGATGGAATGGAAATTGTAACATAAGTAACATAACATGGTGTAATTGAAAATAATTTGCAACATTGAGCAGTGTAGCATTTGTAGTACAAAACATTCAAAAAGAAAAAGATTGCAGTATTGTACAACATCATGCATGTTGATAATGTCCTACCTATAATGCACTGCACTTTTCTGATTGCCACACATTGTTCAGTGACACTTTTGGGCAACATTCATGTGAATGTTATTAAGTTAATGTAGTGATATATACTTAGAACTTTTTTATGCTTTACTAAGATACAATCCCTTGCATACAGAAGGACTTTTTTTAGCTTGATAGGTGTCTGCTGACCTCTGAAGTAACCAAAACAGGTGTTATCAATCCCAGAGTGATCTTTATCCAACAACTGACATGCACATCCAGAGAGAAGTTGGATTACCTGTTAGAGATTTTTTGACTTGTAAGATATGATCAGATAGTAGTTATATTTTGTGTATTTCCAGCCAGTGAAAGAGTCAGTGACAGGCTGTAATTGCCTGACTACAAAGATATAACTTTAACTGTAATATCAATACATACCATTTGCTGGTTTCATATTTCTTGGCAATCAGTGTTAGAAACCTGTAATGGTGTTTGAGAAAAACTGTGAATAATGAGAAATTTCAATTTCAAACTTTAACTTTAGAACAGGAAACATTGTTAAACCTGTCTAACTGCCTCAAGTTCACCACTTTCAAGTAGTTGATATGATTCAGTTTTGCCACATGGTATGGTATACACTACGTACATACAAAAAAAGAAAAGTTCTTGAATTGTGATGGGGATCTCACGCATAAATTGTCTGGGACACAGTGTCACAGGATAGGAGGGCATTTGGACATTCAAGTATAATAATGGTGAGGAATCACTAAGCCTCTTTGCTTTCTGGTTTTTGAAATTTGTTCTTTCCAAATATAACTTCAAATTTCCTGCCATTATTGTAGAGTGTATCACCATTTTGGTAATGTAGGATGTATCACATGCACCAGCAATGCTATGTGGCATGTATAGGTGCAACATGTGTGACGTCACGATTTTCACATCATTTTGCAACAACACGGTGACTTGTAAGTGAATAAAGAGTGCGTTCATATTCACTTGGATGTGAAATTATTTCCTTTTATTTGAAGTAGATGTTATTTTATTTTCCATTCTCCCTCCTCACACCTAACTAACAAAAGCCTCATCTTAACTGTGAGACACTCCTGACACTTTGCAATGTTCCATTACCAATAAATTCATTCAGTGCAGTGTTTCTCAAACTTTTTCTGACTACCACCCCCTTTTGTCATCTTGGCATGACTCAACGCCCCCCTGCCCCCTTTTCTCCGATGCTATTTTCCGTCCTATCATTTATTGTCGGTTGTCTCAGGAAGCAATTTGATTTCCCAAATATATGGATATAGAACGGTACAAGAAGATGAATATTTTCTGCATTGACTTTATTTTCCTCAGTTAACTTTTCCAAAGCCTACACTACAGTACGTGTGTGCCATCCGGTGACCCACATATCACCACAGCGATGTATATCAATAGCCAGGGACCCCTAAATCATTGCCAATGCCCCCTATCACTCGTAAACTTTATAGCGCCCACCTGAAACTTCTAAAGGCCTCCCAGGGGGGTGGTAGGGACCACTTTGAGAGCAACTGATTTACTGAAGCACGAATGCAATTTACCATTTGGACTTTGGTATGGTACATTTAGTCTCAAGTTCCTTCTAACAAACTACTGCAGTTCTTTGTTTACTGTTACAAAGACATTAAAGGTCCTGTTTGGCAAGAATCACTTTGAGTCTCCTTTTTGTCTCTTTTCCAGGTGTGACCACTGGCTAATGTCAAAGATGGAGAATGAGACAGAAAAGGAGGTAGGTCACAGCAAGATGACCAAACTTATTTTGCAATACCAGAATTTCATCATCAAAGGTTGTCCTTTAAAGTGATAGCATGCATGTGCAAAAGTAAAAACATTGACATCTTCTATCTGGAGGTTAAGTAGTGTCTTGTAATTGCACCATTCAAACAATTTGTTAATAGAAATAGGTTTCAGGTGATAAAGTATGCCATATGATTTTAAATTCTTGGAGTGTAACAACAAAAAGTGTAACGTACGATAATGCAGTGGTTGACAATTATCATTCAAGTTGACGGTGTGCTTCTTTGAACAAGCAAATTGAAAGTACCCTAGTAATGAATATTCAGTTCGTCAAAGCACCTCAGGATCACTGGCGCCACAATGGTGTAAACAGTTTCTTGGTTATTTGTATACAGCATGTTTTTTATACCCCAGTGAGATTTGCACTGCTCAGTAGTCAATATATATGTGCTTATAACAAAACACGTCAATGTTCAAATATGGTTTATGTCGATAACTGGTATTATGCCATTTCTGTTGCCTTTTATAGAAGTTTCTATCATTTTTTCTTCACTGAATTACATATTCTGTCCATGACCAACCCTGCATGTGCATTTAAAAATGATGAAAGGCATAGATGAGACATAATGATCTCATCTTTCTTGATTTTCTGTACACATGCAATTGCTTTAGTTACGCTTGCTGTGGAGTATTTTTTTTTTGGTTCTTGAATTGGGAAAGGTGACACCTAAACACATTGGTTATGGATTCAAAATATTATGTGTTTGACCTGTCATTGTTTATGGTCTGAATCAGGGGTCACTCAAGGTCAGTAACTGAGGTTCACTGTGAAAAATAATTTTATCAGACTGCTCATTGTTTGAAGAGCTGTATGTACACTCACATCAAATCATCAGATTTCTCTCATTGAGTGCTAAAACATATTGCTCCAATTAAGAGGTCAAAGCTGGTCATCGTGAGTAGAAAACCCCAAAATCTCGTGAGCATGATCACTCGAGATTGCAAAGTTTAATCTCTAGCCGCAGACTCTGGCCGCTGGTTCATCATGTTGAGTTGTTGACTGATGGTGGTTTAGTTGGGAGGTAATGAAAGATCTAGGTTACAGGTATGTGATAGGCTCGAGCAGGTCACCCGACTCTACTTCTGAGACACAGCTCTTGGACCAGGAGGGCACGACTCGACTCCACTTTGTTCGCATCACTACTCCTGTATAATTTTAAAAACTGGAAAAAAGCAGTCATTAAGATTGATTTCTTTTTTCTTTGTTTGTTTGTAACAGTTTGAATTAACATTTTTTTGTTAGTTTGATAGATTATAACACTGAAAACAATGTTTATTGTAAGTGTTTTCAGTTTGTCATTTAGAAGGGTAGGTATTACTGACATCGTAAAACGAAACCACTTTAAAGTACATGAATCTGCCATGTGGTCTTATTTTTCAGCTGATTCTTGTTTTTTTCACATCTTTATCTACTCAGATTGTGAAAATATTCCATGAGAATTTGCAGTATTTGATCGACACAGTCTTTTCGCTCGGGCCATCGGTCTCATATTTCCATGGCAACCATCCTGTCATCTTCATTTTTGGAGGTGGACTCAATCCATCTCTGTTCAGAGGTTTGTACTTGACAAAGGAACATCTGGTAAAAAAAGTTCTTATCAGAATAGTAAACCTTATTCCTTACAGGTTTTTGTTATCCTTGCCTAGCGTTCAGTAAGACAATGAAAAACAGAGTAAGAAATGTGCATATTTTGGAGATGGAGAGATTAACATCCATTTGAGATGAGGAAAACCTTTTAGTAATACCGAAAAGTCTATAAAACCACAAATCAACTTCTCTTTCTCTTTTTTGGTTCCTTCAGCAAAGGAACCTATGCAGTCAGGTTGGCGTGTGCGTGCGTGTGTGTGTGTGTGTGAGTGCATCTGTGACACTTGCTTGGGTTCGCTCTAACTCAATAGGGGGAAGTCGGATGAAAGTCAAACTTGGTATGTAGGTTGCCATATTGAGAAGGTGTGCCCTATCATTTTTGGTGGAGGTCAAAGGTCATCGGGGGAACTGTGGGCAAAAGTCTG
>VJOZ01009690.1:0-22782 GCA_009801055.1 Stichopus horrens | reverse complement strand
CTCCCCTCCCCCTCCCGAGATGTAGGCCTGCTCATGTTGCCACTGCTAATTCTTACCACTGTCTTGTAGCCAGCTATTGTTGGTGGGCATCCCTTAATTAACTATTACTGGGTTTTCCTTTTCCCAGGGACTGTCGTCCCTTTACTCTAGCTGTCATCCATACTTCCTGATAACATCTGAGAAGTCAGGAATGTTCCAGCATAGCAATTTTTGTGTAAATGGCTTTGGAGTAATTGTTTATCAGGATTATTTAGTTTTGGCAGTGGTTTTGTAGCTTGCATATTTGTGAAGGGCCTGGTTGCTTGTTCCACAGCAGCATAGCAAAGCTTCATATGGGGAACACTAGCCTAGCATTTGTTTTTCATTGTGAGTTGAAGAGGGGGGGAGGTACCAACTCAAAAGGAAGATTTACTATGTATTAAGCCTACGTCACTCAAACAGTGCTTTAATTATGAGTGCCATGTGGCCTCAGTATTTAGGGCAGGAGTTGGGTACATGGCACGTATATACTGAAATGCGGATCTGGGAAAGTTGTTCATTCGATCTGAAAAATCACAAGGCCTTGTCTGAACAGTTAATTGAATCGACTGGCTAGTTGGAGGAGAGGGATGGGGTAGTTTGGGGTGGCCTGGAAACTGCATTATCTGTGTAGCAATTACTAGCACAAAAGATAAGCCATACTTATATTGTCAATTTTGGATCTTTACATATCATTACTAGCATTTCAATATGGATTGTTTGGCCGTGATGTGGGGGGTGGGGAATATCTCAAGGTATGGTACCAACTGGCCTACCGCAGTGACAATTGAGTAATTTGCCAAGCATGTAGAATAGTAATGACGTGTACTCGTAAGTAATGCTACATAGGCTACTGCACATGCATTTGCAGTACTTTACAAGACTCAGGGTTCAGCAATGCAAGATTACAAGACAGTCACGCGGCTAGCCATGATGTTTTCATCACATACGGTACGTACCACACTATATTGGAAGTTTCACAATACTGAGTCCCTCCTATTTACTCACATTGTGGAACTGATAAAGGAGAAAATATCTGAAGGGGGATGTAGAGCAAGGGAAAGGCATGGAAGGAATGAAGGGATTATGCAAGTTGATGGATAACTTGCTCCGCCCCCTCCCCCNNCCCCCCCCCTCTAAATCTCCTGGCCCAGGCCTCATTTCTCTGATTCAATACTGACACGTTCGTTCATCCCCTAAAGCAGAATTACTCTTAATTTGTTTTCGAACTCTCCACTGGCAAATCTAAGTGAAGTTCAGATTTTGTTAATTTTCAGTCAAGCTCTATCTCCTTCGATTTATCTGTTCAATTTGTTTCTTCCGCTATAAGTTGAAGGTCACAAAGATTCCATTTTATCTTCACAAGATGGCAACATGATCATCGCAGGCTATTTAGTCGTCGCATTTCGATAAGGTCATAGGTCATACTCGCTGTGGCTGTATTACAAATACGATCGTATACATACACTGTGTGCTCCACGCATAGGCACAACCACCTGTACACAATATAGTATACACTTCGAAACCCGCGAGACGAACGTCCCAACAAAAGAAAGAAGACAGTCAACAAATTCCGGGTAAGTATCATCGGTATTCTTCGTCAGATCTTGAGTGTGAGATACTTTGATGTTCAAAACCCTTCTCGAAAGTTTGCGAATGGAGAGAGGATGAAGTTTCAGCACTTTAAGGCAGAAAATTTGTATCGCAAACTTCGACAAAGTTCACCGAAGAAGGGGGTCTGTTAGACGTTACCACACTTAGACTTTCCAAACAGAAGCTGATGACAGCAAATTACAGCCAATGCAGCCAAAATAAATGAAAGTTTTTCGTTTATATGTTGGAGTTTATTGGTATGCAATTTCGTAGGAGCTTTTTACGCCATTTTAAGAGGTATTTAAGAGGAAGTTTTGAATGTGAAGCTTTGATATATCTACAAATAGTTTAGGAATTTATCTGAAGTTATCTTCGGAAGTTGAGTACTAATAACTTGCAGCATGTGTAGTAAGGGTAGATAGCAATAACGTTACTGTACACGATGTGTGCACGTGAGGGGTATGTACATGTAACTTGTACGTTACATTATGGTAGGTTTTGGTTGATATGTGGGTAGGCCTAGGCTGTAATGATTGATTTTGAACTATTGGTGGATACTTTTGAATGTTTGCCTATTATTAGGTGCTAAGCCTTTTCTAGATGAGAAGATGAGTCGGTGTGGCATGGGCTGCCATGATGGGCACATGCTATTAACATCTTTAATATTTGACCCAAACTCCCCTCTAGATCCATAGGACCACACAACTTTGGTTCTTTTAAGGGATTGTCTTCACCTGCCAGTTTTCATTACGCTTGAATTCATTTTGCTTCCTTAATTTATTTTTGTCTTGAAAACATAACAGAAATGTAGAGTATTTGTAAGAACATCTGATAAATTGAAAAGGATTACACTATTTTGCATCTCAGCTCTTTTGCAAATCTCAAAAGTTTCCAACACCTCCCCTGTCTTAGATCCCACCTCCAACCATTTGTTGATGCTGAATATTGTTGCATGCAGTTGACAATTTCAGCAACTGGTATACGGTACTATGGAACTTTGGTATGGAAATTCCAGTGTAGGCCTCGATCAGTTTTACACTGAGGAACCTCACAACCCTTGAAGACATTGTTCTACAGTAGACAGAAGATTGCCAGATATTTTCATGGTTCGGTTGCTTGAAATGAGTTCATCGTGTTATATATGTACTGTACAGTCATATTTGTGTATATGTGTTTTTTCCTTCCATTCTTGCTATTTCCATGTGTATATAAAGCAATAAAATAATAAACAGAACGACGTGAGTTCTGCATCACCACTGTGGGTAGATCTGGAGCAAGATCCTGCAAAATAAATCTCTGCACAGCTACTGCCACACCATAATCAATTGCCAGGTCACCATTTTAAAAGTAGACAAGGGTGTCTCTGATAAGCCTAATCAACTAATGGTGTATTTAGGTTACTGGAACCTCAGCATGCAATATATACAGGTATGCAGTTTTCTCGCTTTCTTCTTCGTACATGCAGTTTTATTTCTGGACCTGTGCTTTGATGACACCATAAAAATGGGGTCTACTCATTATTCTGAAGGGTTGGTATGTTGAAGGTTCCTTTTTAAAAAAAAAAACAAGACATTTGCTATCATTGCTATCATTTTTTGAAGGGTTGTAAATCTGAATCAAGAGCAGACAGAGATCATTTTAAGATTTATTATATTGGGAATTGATCTCATGGGTCATTATTCAGAGTCAAATGTAAGGCCAAGTAAAGAAAGAAAAACCAGTTTCTCATCCCTGCCCGGTTGCATTTTCTCTCCCGCAAATTTTTTTTTTTTACAATCAAAAGTAGGATTTTTAACTGAAAATGTCTCGTCCCTACTGCAGAAATCATCCCTCCAAGTCTTGAGCGATGTCTATGCAACATAGCGCTCACTGATACAGTAATGAGGTGCGTAAACGTCCCCCCCCCAAAAAAAAAAGATAGAAGTTTGCCGTTCTGCCAACAGATCTTTTGGGTTTCTGCATGTTAAAAACAAAGGCCCACACACCCATACTTTTGAAAAGTTTGGATGAAAAATCAGTTCTTTTTTTTTTGCTAGGCCTTCAGTATGGGTCTTAAGTCCGAAGGGTCAAATTGCTAGATTGATTTGACATTGTGGCCCTTTAGGACAATGACCCTTATATTTGATAGGAAATAATGAACCTATCCCTTTCATCACCCTCACAGTACAGCTCAAGTTCAACTCCAGGTATCTATACTTAGAGGAAAGCAGAGACACGTTGAAACAAGAGCATCAACTTTGCAAAAAAGTTGAATCTTGTCGAAAAAAAAAGTCATGTAGACACCACAGACAGGAGTGCTGCTTCATTGAATTAGTTGATGTAAAAACCACCCTAAGTTGTGTTTTAGTACAAACAACAATGGAGGGAATCGCACTGTTGGGAAGGTCCGCCAATGTAATAGTCGGTGAGACTGAAAGGCATTTTAACATGTGACAGTACTGAGGTTGCTGCAGGATTTTCCCATGGTGGCAACGTTTGAATTCAGAACACAAGACCCGCACCATTCAAAAACAACTGCGATAATAGAGGGTTTCTTTGCATCTAAGGGTCTTTTGTCAAACTGGCATTACAATTGGTAAAGGTTATATATTTCGATACAGTAGAATGTAGACTGATAAATTTTCATGTTTTATACAACAGTGTCTATGTACTCCTCAAACAAACAGACAGACACACAAAAAAAGAAGAGATCACATAAAACCTCCTGAAAGTTAACAATAATGTTCTTACATGGTTACGGGAATTGCGAATAGACTAACCAACTCCACGAATGTGCCCGAATTTCATCGCCTGTAAAAAAGAACAGCCAACTATTTGCGAATTACAAATTACTCAGTATATGCATATCAATACCAAAGTCCAGAAGTAGTTTAAATTTTAGTCAATTTGTTGAAAGATGGCTTTTCTTGCAGAGGCATTCGTTTCGTGTTTTCATGGCTGCTGGTGTAGCCAGGTAGTCAGTGCCAATGATTATGGGGAGTACTCTATTGATTCAAACACTGTTGTGACAGCCAGCAGCTGATCTGCTAGCTGTGAACTTGCCTAGCTAATGTCTTTCAACACATAGTTCCTTTTAATTTCGACATCGATTGCAAAGTTATTTCACCAGTAAAGTAGAACAGTACAGCACGTACATTTCTTTATTTTGTTTATATTTTGCGTCTTATTTCCAAATCTTCCAGCAGTTGGTCAATCTTGTGAACTTCCATAGAAAAGTTCAGTTTTTCTAGGAATCTCATAAATGTTACACAACCTTGAAAGATTTGTCAGTTTGAGAATCACGCTGCTTTGCCAAGCCAAATTTGCTGTTTTGGTCACTTTGTAAACTGAGGACTGAGGCCGATATATGTGCAGTGCAAGCCTCAATGGAAGTAACACTACTGTAGTAGTATGTTGGGGTTAGATCGTTTGAAAAGTAACTTCGATTTTCTTTCACAAGACACTTTTAAGAGTTCAAAATTTGGGAATGAGATATGAGAATAACTTTACATGGTACCGTACAGTATCTGTTGTCAGTTTTGAGGGAATATTTAGAATAGTTTCCTACAATTTCAATGCTGCAAACAAGTAGCGCAGTGCCGTGTGTCTTACAATGAAGCTTCTGCACAACTTTTCACATCCCTCTCCAGCATTGTGTTGCTAAACTGTGTCCACAGCTTTGTTGCATAAATATTTATATATATACGTTCCCATGCAGTATATCTTCCACTTAGCCGCTACCAAATGGTTTAGGTTGTCATTCTTATAAACTAAAAATTTAGTATGAAGCCATTGCTGTTGAATTGTCTGGCTCTCATTGAAAAATTTGGAGAGCCATGTGCTTTTGTGGTTTGTGTTTGTTATTAGATTGTCAGTACAGATGGTACAAAAACATTGAACATGTGCATTCACTAAAAGTGAAAGGCCAAGTTGTCAAACTGTTGTTTCTCCAAGAGAACATTTAGTGCACAGTGTAATATTTGTAGAGTGAAAAGGTGGGGGGAAATGACATAGAATGCACACTATAGTAATGGTTGGTTCAAATCTTTGTCTTCACTTCTACCCACATCAATTGATTTTTGATTCCTTGCCAAAGGTAGAAGGAATCTATGTGATGGTGATGTCGTGTTTGTGTGTATGTGTGTGTATGATGCATGTGTGTTGTATGTTTGTGATGCCTACCTTGAAAGCACAATATCGTCTCATCAATAACATCTCATATTTGGTACATGGGTGAACCACATTGAGTACAAGAACCTGATCATTGTTGGTGTACATTAGGTGAAAGGTCATTTAGGGTCAACAGGGGTCAAATTGTGAAAATCTTTTAAACACTATATCTCAAGGAGGGGAGCTTAGACGGATCTCATGTTTAGTACATAGGTGAACCACTTTGAGTGCAAGATTCCTATTGGTTTTGATGAAGGTCAAAGGTCAGATCTGAGTTCACTAGGAATCAAATGTGAAAAACTTGTAAATACAATATCTCAAGAAGAGAAACTTGAACAGATCTCATATTTAGCCCATAGGTGTAACACATTAAGTGCAAGATTCTTATTGATTTTGCTTGAGGTCAAAGGTCATTTGAGGTCAGCATAGGTTGAATTGTGCAAACAGTGTACACACTATCTCTAGAGGGGAAGCTTGGACAAATGTCGTATTTTATTTGGTATGTTTGTTTAGCAAATTGAGTACAGCATGTCTGTATGTTCTGGTGGCGATCAACTGACATTTTATGTCAAGGGTCAAATTGTGAAAACCTTGTAGACACGACATCTCACAAAGGGAGGCCTTGATAGATGTCATATTGAGTATGTGGGTGTATCATACACAGTGCAAGAACTCTAATATTGTTTTAATTGGAGGTCTCAAAGGTCATTTGAGGTCAAGAAGCATCAAACTGTGAAAACTGTAAAAACACTGTGTCTCACAAATGGAAACTGGGACAAATCTTGTATTTGGTAAGCAAGTATATACCACATTGATTATAAGATCTCTATTGATTTTGGTGGAGGTCAAAGGTCATGTGAAGTCAGATTGTGAACATGATATCTTAAGAAGGAAAACTTGGGCAGATCTCCCATTTAGAATGTAGGTGTACTGTATCTCATTGAATATACAAGAATTCCATTGTCTTTGGTGAAGGTCAAAGGTCATTTGAGGTCAACCAGGTCACATTATGGAATTCTTGTAAACATCATATCTCAAAGAGGGAAGCTTTGACAGATGTCATATTCCGTATGCAGAATTCATTGAGTACAAGACCCTTTTGGTGTTTAGTGGAGGTCAAAGGTAATTTGATGTCAACAATGGTCAAATTCTTAAAACCTTGTAAACATGATCTCAAGAAAGGAAGCTTTACAGATCTCATATTTCATATAACCATAGGTAGCTTGTGACACATACTAATGTTGTAATGTCAGATTAAAAAAAAATAAAGGGCTCATTATGAGATCATCGAAACTGCAATTGCATATGTTCATTTTGGTTGATTCCTTGTCAAAGGCTCAATGAGTTTATTTGATGGAGATGTCATTTGTATGTGTGTCTATGTGTGTGCATGCTGCTTTGCTTATTATCATGATATGTCAAGAGGGGTAACCTTCACTGATCAATTTCCTACTTGGTGAAGTTCGTGTTTGGTTTGACTGTACTAAGTTGATGATCCCTATTGTTTTTTGTGGAGGTCAAAGGTCATTTGAGGTCACTAGAGTTCAAAATATGAAAACAATCATGGTATCTCCAGAAGGGTAAGTTTCATCTCATACTTGGTGTGTAGGTTGGCCATACTGAGTAGACTGTATCTTTTGTTTTGGTGGATTTCAAAGGTCACAAAGGTCAAACTGAAAACCTTGATAACAAAAATAAATCTCAAGAAAGGTGACAATGACTGGCCTCATACTTGGTGTGTAGGTTGGTCACATTGATTATATGATTTTGGTGGAGGTTAAATGTCATTTGAGGTCATCAGAGGTCAAACTTAAAAAAAGCCTTGCAAACAATTTATTTCAAGAAGGGTAACTGTAAGGGGTCTCATGTCTAGCATTTTATTACCATGTTGAATAGCTGTTTCTACCTTTTGCTGTAAGAGGAAGTGAAAGGTCATTTTGGATCAAATGCTCACTGTATCAGCATGATGTTTCAAGAAGACTAACAGAAGGTGGATCTCATACAGTACTTGTCATGTGGGTTTTTCATATTTGTTATAATATAACCATATGGCAAGGGTATCACAAAGCCTTTTGGCTTTCCGGTTGCATTTTCTAAGGTGGTATGTTAGTTTGATCCAATTAACCAGGCTACCTGTACAGTAAGCCTTGATCTGGACACATGTTCAGTAGATTTGAGCCATTTTCCTCAGGACTTTTTTTGTTTTTTTATGTTAGGTGCAAAGATGCCACCAGAAAAGAAAGGGCGTGGGAAAGGCAGCAAGACCATGGGTCTTCTGAAGATCAAACCTCCACATCGTAAAGGTTTTTCACCGAATGCTGCCAGCGAGGCCCCAAACATTCATGCGGAGAGTTCACCAGGCAAGGCCAAGGACAGCATGGAAGATATTGAGCATCACGGTGTGGTAGAGAATGGGGTGACCCTGACCAACGGGACAGACTTGGGATTGACCGACGGGATCAACAGCGGGAGTGAATACGACGACAACGACAGCAACAACAACTCCACCGGGATGATGGACGATGACGAGATGGAAGAAAGTGAACCCAGCACATTTCACAAGAACGCCGAAGGGACGTTCGAGTGTGATATATGTCAGTTCAGTTCCCCCTTTTATAGCGGTATCATGAGCCATTCTCTGATTCATGACGGGGACAGTCCATACATCTGCAGGGTCTGTGGGTTCACCACCATCCGGAGGGGTCTCATGGTGATCCACATGCGGATGCATAAGGGCTTCAAACCCCACAAGTGCCACCTCTGTGACTACTCCACCCTCCAGGAGATGCATCTGAAGGTCCACCTCCGCACCCACAACCAGGAGAGGCCCTTCAAGTGCCAGGGCTGCTCGTACCGTTGCTCCAGCAAGGAGATTCTGAGGGTCCATGTGTTGAAGTACGCCCACCACACCAGGATCTTCAAGTGTGATGTCTGTGACTACACCACCATGAGGAAACACAACCTCATCCAGCACACCACCATCCACACCGGTGCCAAGCCATTTAAGTGCGACCTCTGCCCCTACAGCTCCAGCCAGAAGGGCCACCTGAATGTCCACATCCGTACCCACACCCGGGAGAAACCGTTTAAGTGCAGCTATTGTCCTTTCGCCTCCACGGTCCCCAAGTCACTCCGAGAGCACCTTCAGATGCACATAGGCAAGCGTCCCCTTCAGTGCCCGTACTGCTCATTCTCTTCCAGCCAAGCGTTCTCCATAAAGCGCCATGTCAGCCTCCATGAGGAGATAAAAAAGTTCACCTGCAACCTCTGCAACTACTCCACCACCGTCGAGGAGGATTACATGACCCATAGGCAGATCCACTCACAGAATAAAAACTACCGCTGCCCAAAGTGCAGTTATGAGTCTCCTTTTAAGCATGTATTCGTGGAACACTTAAGGATCCACAAGGGGAGTAAAAAGTGCAATCGTATTTCTTCATCCCTGGAGAAAAAACCAGCCAAGAAAAGGCGCACGGATCACGCCACCCTCAAGATAGAGTTTGACGAGCTAAAGAAAAACATTCCATCCGGCACCGGGGTGGATGCCAACGACAAAAACTGCTCTGATCCCGAGATCGACGTAATCGGGGTCGGGGACAGCGACTCTGAGTTGGCACCATTCAAGGTTGACCCCGGATGGAGGGACGGGGAGTCAGACGAGGACAAGAAGCCTCTGGTGAAGAAAAACAAGCCAAAGCAAGAACGCAAAGATGAGAAACCAGTTTCGCCAAAGCAAAAGTCTGTCATAGTCAACAAGGAGCACATCTCCAAAGAGTTTGTTTGTAGGTACTGTCAACGAAAGATGATGGGGCAGGAGACATGGAGGCGACACACAGCAAGGCATTTCATGGAGTGGCCCAAGATAGAGTAATCTATGGCCCTTTAAGTAATGGAATGACCCAAAAAGAGTAGCCCATTCCCAAGGTCCTTGTTTTATCCAGGATATTGGCGAGTCATCTTAAAGGTACAGTAAAGGTAGGCTTTTGAGAAGATCTATTGTCAAAAAGGTGCCTGTGACAAGGCATTTCTGGATTACTTTAATACAGTGCAGTATTCTGAAGGTGTACTTTATGTTCCAAAAGATAGTGAATATTCTGATAGGTGAACATTCTTTTCAAAAAATGCTATCATTTCCAAGTTTCATGTGATGTTAACATACTGTACATGTGATATGTTTTTGTTGTTCAGGTCAAAAGAAAAAAAACGTGTAATTAGAATGAATTTCCCTCATATTGCAAACCCTTAACAGATGTTAACTGTTGCATAGCTTTTTATTTTTTGGTCATACTTTCTTCTTGGTTGCCATGGCAAAATCTTGCTTTGGAACCATAACAATTTTGATGTCTTTCTCACTTTCAACCTTGAAAAGCTGTGATAATGAGTGAGTGAATTTCGCAAAGGTTGAGTTTTACGTCATATTACCTACCTCTAGTGAATGAACCCACTCATGGAATCAGTGATGTAGGTAACACCCTAGTCACTTGTCAGAGAAAATGTTGCTGCTTTTGAATGTGTTTAATTTTCAGAAAGCCCCATGTGCTTAATAACGTTAATCTCTGGGCCAGAGGTAATGGTTGATACCAGGATATGGTATTTTGATGAAAGTTATCAGTCATATCATGCATGAAACCTAAGTTAAGGGTGAAGAGTTGTGATTCTGAATCAAGTATTTCTTTCATCATATCCCCAAATTTCTGTTGGTGTGGTAGGCATGGGACCATTGAGTACCGTCGGTAATTGCAGTGGGGGATCTTGTGAAGAGTAAAGAGCGGTATCATGCCTTGCATGACATGGTTCACCATGATACCATTTGGGAAGAAGATATACCAAATATTGCTCTTCCGTCTTTTTAGTTAGTCAAAAATTTGTTGATCAGCAATTGTGAAATGTTTCTTTTACTTCTAGTCTTCAGCTGATAATAACATGTACAGGTTACTGCAAAGTTTTCCAAATTGGTTCCATTTTGCTAAGCATTTCTGCAGTTTGTATGCCTTACCTTTCTATTACATTCTCACTGACTTTGCCTTTATCGGTGCCTTAAATATCTTGAAATGCCTTTGGAACAGGGTCTATAGATCAGACATACAGTATTGAATTGTTCCTGGATATTTTCTATCTTTAGTTGATATAAAAATGTAATTAAACAAAGTCTTCCAAATGCTTCTATTCTACCAAGTTTTTCTACCACAGTATGCCTTACTTTCTGTTTCATTCGCATTGCCAATTTTGTTTCAGTCAGTGCCTTAACTGCCTCATAATGCATTTAAAAAGGGAATCGTCTGTCCCAGTTTAAATGTTCCTGTTAATTTTCCATTTTCAGTTGATATGACAATGTAACTTTCAAGTCTTCCAAATGTTCCACATCGCTGAATACCTCTCACACTGTATGCTTACCTTTCTGTTACATTGTCGAGTTTGACTCAGTCGGTGCCTTAAAATATCTTGTAATGCTGATGTTGGTATGTCTCTGGTAAGAATTGTGATACTTGCAAAACCAAAGTTCGCTGAATATTTTCATTTTCAGTCACAAGCCGTTTTTGGTTAAAGACCAAGAGACATATGACCCACTTCATGGTAACTTTAAGGTGAACTTTGAAATCTTTCTATCAATCGTGTCTTACAAGGTAGAACCTTTCAAGTAATGCCTGTAAAGTTTGCATCTACTGTCAAAGAAAACTCCCTTGATCATGTAGATTTAGTTGCAATACCTTTTACACTCTAGATTTTATGTTCATTTTTATTCTGTGGAATTGACAAACCAAATAGCAATGTATTTAACTTCTTTGTAGGTGTGAACAGATTCATCATGAATATTCATTCCAGTAGGCAATGATGAGGAATGTGGGTGAGGATGGTTCAGTAGATGTGAGCTGAAAAGGATCTGCCTCCATGCTGTGACTTAAAAGCATTCCTGAATTATGAGGCAGACCACTTGATAGATGTGAATATTCTGATACACTCTCATTTGCTTTGGAAGTCCCCATGTCATGACTGCTGTGGCAGCGTTTTATCGTTCTTCCTACTTTAAAGCTATTACAACGTTTATCTGATGTAATTTGAATGTAGGATGTTTACAGAGTGCAGGAATCCAGCTCTAAATCTTTCGTCTTCTGTAGTTGAGATTCAGGTGGGATTGTGTATTTGTGTGTTTGTGTGTCAGACTGGTGTGTTTGCGTTTAGGTGTGCATTTGCTTTGAATTCAGACTGAGGACTTAAACGATGGATTTCAGATTATCTGAAGGAAATTCAACAGATTTCTAGAGTCCTCTAAAGTTTGAAAAATAGAGTTAACAAAATATTGTTAATGCTAGGGTTAAGGAAGAAAATTCAAAAGAAACCACAGTGAGGTCCTCAGATTGTATTTAAAATCAGTGTGTTTGTGTGTGTGTGTGGAGGGAGGGGGTGGGGAACAAGAATGTGAAGGGATGGGGAAAAATACTCTGAAAGCTGCAATGAGGATTTCTTCAGTTGAAAAAATGTTCTCATTTCAACTTATCTGCCTCATCATGTTGTTTCAAATTTTGAATTAATATCTTTTCCTGTTTTCCTTAGTAAGGTATACTGTATGGTCAATTTAAAAAAGAAAAAAAAAAATTCCTACAATTTGTACATAATGTAGTTCATTCATTTCCGAATTTCAATTAATTCCAATGACTTTTCATTCCATTTTCCTCTCTAGCTAGGCATTCCAAGGCTTAATTGCTCTCCCGGTCTGCATAATTAAGCAACGAGATTGTAATTTTACTTTTCTTTATTCCTTCCATTATTAACTCAAGATTATCACTGTCGGCATGAACTAAATTTTAGCCTTGCACACACCTTTGTATATATCTAGAAGCATGCAATGTTTTCTCGTATTTTCCTCGAAAACTGTTTGTTTCTTTTCTAAGTTAGATTATCCTTGATTTACTCATTTTCACTTATTAACATCTAGTTTATGCAAATTAGAAATCTTCCTGTTTTATTTTTCTCGTACCCTATGCTATGATTTTTTCTTTCTCTAGCATAGGTAAATCTGATCTGAAAAATTGTGAGAGCGAAGGCCATAGGGTTAGGGTTGTTTATGATTCTTCCCAGCACTAAACCAGCGTTCTCCATAAATTTTGTTTTATACTCCATTGTCAGATTCCAACAATAGTGCAGTAGCTAGTGATGTAGTTTCATCAAACTTCTCATTCAAGCATTAAATTTGCACATACATATGATCTTTCTCAAATTATGAACAAAACGGTGATGATATAAGTTGGTTTGCTACCATTCCATAAAACAGCAGTTGGCAGTTTTTGGTCGTGGTGCTGTTGGTGATAGCTTGTTTCTGCATGGCACTGGAGCATTCTTAATCAGACCCCAAAGCAAAGTAGTGCTTGATGTTTTAATTCAGTTGCCTACGTAGAATGTTAACCGGTGCAAACATTTGAAGTTTCGGGTTGTGAGTAGGAAGTGACATGCAAATTGCCATGGTTACTTTACCCAATTAAGACTGTCGGAAACACCCCTAGATATGAATCTGTTGAATATCTCACAAGATCGATGCAGGATTCTGAGGGATTCAACACTTAAAGTTTGGTACCCTTTGTGAGGTTCTGTTGAGATTCAGAGCTGCCCTTGTTCAACTTGCCACATGTTACATTCCTCCATAGTGTTCATATGTACTTTGATATTGGTGTTTCTCGAGTTTTGCCAGAGTTTCAAGGAAAACATCTGACTTTGGTTTTCATAAGGGTTGGACCAACCTGTTGCTCACATATCAAGACAATTGTCGGCCATTTTGTCGTGTATAATGGCATATTGTTTAGTGTATTGTATGGCTTAGATACTGCATGACATGGACTGTAATTATGCTAAACAATCGCAAGGGCTAAAGCAAGGGCTAAGTATATTTGGGACAGTAGGACAATGTTAATTCCAGTTGAATTACTTCTTTAGGTGAGAAATTTTTTTTGTGTTAAGGATAATCGGGGCATTCAGGTTGTACTGTTTATTCTACAGACAATTGTTTTCATGTGTGCATCTGGGTACCGGAGTGTGCAACGTACTGTGCTTGAATTCTCAGACTTCTGCATTCAGCATTCCATCTGGACATTCCATCACGTAAGCTGGGGGAGGGAAGTCTCCGGTTGCGTCGTTTTCAATGAAGTTATCTTAAATTTAGCACTGAACCTCTGCGTACAGGAGAATTCATTGGTTGCAACCTTTGAATGCTTCTAGTACACTATAGTTTGCCTTTGTACAGTAGATGAGGACATGCGCCTCCCATATTTGGTCACCACTGCAGAGGATGGCCAGTGAAGACGAGGACACATGCATCCCGTATTTGGTTGCAGCAGTGCTTCCACTTTCCATGAAATTTCCAGAGAGGGTGTAAATTCTGGGAAATTGCAACAATTTATGGAAATGCTTTTGGGAAATGACTTTTTCTCATTCTGTGTACATTATCAATTAGGTCATCTTATTTTGGGACGTAGAATCACAATTCCGGGGAATTTTAGACTGCTTTTTGGGAAAGTGTTGATGGATGTATGGAGACACTGGGTTGCAGGATCATCATATCAGTTTACATGTTGTCTTCTAGGCTAGCAAGCATTCAGAGCTTCCACTTTACATTGTTAAACATTGAAATTTATCCACCTAAGATGGCCATCTCTGGTGCATACCTGCAACATCACCTGTTAGAATAATCTGTACTGTGCACCCTTGAGTGTCATGCAACTTCTGCAATGCAATTGTAGATCGACAAACAGCCAAATACGCTAGATTCCTGTGACTCTGGTCACCTTTCATTTTACAAACCTTTTGCTTCCATCCTGTCATCTCTTCGAAGAAATTAATTTGCCTCGATTGTTTTCAGGTCTTGATTTTCAGTCGGGAGTAGGGAATTTAAGTGAGGCAAAGAGGTACATTTTGGAATCTCTTAGCTATCTAACCCTTCTGAAACTTGCGGTCAGCATTGACGACAAAAGGTGACTGCAGTGACGAGTTATGAGAAAAAAATGTTAGCTGTGGTCACAACATGAAGAGGAAACCAACAAGCAGTATCTGCTCATCTTTTCTATTATCATGTTGATTTGTGTAATTGATTCCTACGTATTTCTAAATGTTGCAAAAATATGATTTGCAGTTTTCATTGCTCATGGTATTTGTGTTTAGTAATTTGCATCATGACTCAAGATTTTAATTTGGCAAAATAGTGCAAATAATTCTTCTCAAATGTTGAAAAAGGAATGGATCATGGTAATTTGTTGACCAGTGACCACCATCTGTAATGAGTTTCTTTTGCCAATTGATGTTTTTTTTTTTGTTTTTTTTTTAAGCAGCAGCATCATCCAACATTCTACAAGTCACCCTTAAACCAGTTTACTGCATGTGACAAGTGTATTCACAATGTCCTAACCTCCATGCAAACGGGGTTTGATGAACACACACTCAGAGAAGAATGTCTCATAACACCCAGTCGATCAGCGATGCACCCTTGTAAGGTTGATGTGTGCAGGGAACATTGTGGCCCTATTATCTGTTCACTAATTTCCGAACAAAGGAAATATTCACCTTCTTGAGACATCAATCAACTAAAATGGAACCTGGAAGTCTTCAGGAACGTTCTTTGCTGCTCACAACATATCTCTGCAAGGAACCATGTGGCTGCATTTTGTTTCCGATTTCAATATTGCACTTGCCCCATTTGTTTGAAAAAATATATATGTATATTTTGAACCAAAGAAACTTAGAAGGGTTTAGTTGATTTGAATTTCAAGCCAGAGATTGATTGAATAAAATGAGAAAGAAAAAGAGGGTTTTTTGCATCTGATAATTGATGTAGAAAGAACCTCTGCAAAAAAGATAGAGACTCGGTTTTTTGCTTAATTCCCAAAAGAAGAAAAAGGCGGTGAAGACATTCTTTTGTGTTAGGTTTTTACAATATATTGTTTTTGCTAGTTGTTAGTTGAAATTTGCCAAAGAAAAAAACACATTTTTTGCCAAAATTAATTCCTCTGTGGGATGGAAGTTAGGACATTGTAATTCCACAGTTAACTGGTTGAAATGGAATTTCACATCTCATGCTTCATAATGGGTTGATCTTCAAGGGAGAATTTAATTTCATTATCCAATCAGAAACCCTGGTTCACTGTCTGAGCTAGATACTTGCTAAAATGCATTCAACCCGGAGTTGATTCGATTTGCCCTTATAGTTTGATCTATAATTTATACTTTCATTTTACTAATTTCATTTCTAGTCAAATTTGGTAGATAGAACTAATGTAATCATGTTTGCAAGATTTTCTTTTATTCTTTTATGCAAGAGGACTATGCACAAGTTCAGAACCACTGGTGCCTTAATAAAGATCAGTTTGAAAGGAAGAAACGTCGATAGAATTTTGTTTTCATTTCTGGTAATCGATTGGGGTACTCTTACCTCTACTACAGCTACATGAGATATCTAAGAGCGTTTGTTCGAAAAGTTTGGTAGATGATTATTTGATCCTTCTCTTGGCTTCAGTTTGAATGGAATCTTCCGGGGTTGGGTGGAGCTTATATCTTCAAATGACCATCATGCAAACTGGTAATGAACATTAAGTAACCAAAGGCTATCCTAATGTCAACTGTGTAGTGGAGGAAACTGTTACCACAATCCAAATTTTGGATGCATACAGATGAAGTTTTCTTCTTGTCATTCTTTGTTAAGTTGGTTTTACCATACTCTGATCTCTCTGACCATAAAAAGCAAAAGAAACATCAATAATGCTACACCTCAACTGGCATTGCTTGCACATACATATATGTCAAGAGCTACATCTTGGAGAGTTAGTTGTAGTTCTACTGGTGAAGTCCCCTTCAGCCTATCCTCACATGATATCATTCATGTTTATTTATCCCATCTTAAGAGGGGTACCTACCCTAACCATTTTGGTTTGTCTATCACGTCATGTTGTGTCATGTAGAAAAGGTCTTCTCGAGACATGAATTTAAAACATTGTCACGGAAATTCTTGTTTTGTGATTAGGTTGATTCTGTGACTAGGTCGATTGCATACGCAATCAAGGACAAGTTTCGCGCCAGAAAGCTTAGTATGTCTTTTAATTGCACTATTCAGTCAATTTGCTGAAACAAATGGTTTTCAGGGGGTAAATTCTGCTTTATGGTTTCAAATTCTTTAAATGTAGCAAATCTGTTAAATCGATGCCGTTTTCATCCATCTGTGCCCTTCTTTGAACAAGCTAGTACGAAGTATACTAGCAGTGAATATTAACTTCATTGAAAAGCTGACCAATGACATGAGGTGATCAGTTTATATTAACCTACTGTGCTTTGTTTCACTAAATACTGCAATTGCTGATATCGATCAAGGCACTGCAACTTCTGCATGTTTTTGATACACCAGTGAAAAATGTACTGTTGTAACATTCATTATGAAGGCATTGGTGAAAAAAAATGTAAGAGGAAGAACTGTTCATTTTCAAAATGCGCATTTTTTACCATTTTTAAGCCTTTCCCGTGACTTTCAAAGTAGTTGCTGTCATTTTCATTCATTGAATGACATTTTCAGTCTAATGACCTCTCATATTCATTCATTCATAAAAAAAAAAAAAATGACCACACATACTTCATCCTTTTGTTTATCCATATCACACAATCATATTCCTTTACAAAGCTTACTTCTAGATGACAAAAATGTTTTATTTCACCATTCCAAAGATTTTACGCCTCACTAACATTAGAAACAAGGGAATACTTTAAGAGCGGCAGTGCTGCCCAAAGTCAGGCATAGTGGATATAGCATTCTGTGGTTCAACCTGTGGCGGGGCTAACCTAACTTACATTTGGGAGTGTGAATATACCTACAAAGTTTATAGTCCAAGTTGTCTTTTGTTTTTGAGATATTCAGGGAATAATTTAGTTTCCAAAATCTGAAAAAGCAGTTTTCAGGTTGCTTGGGTATTTTGTTGCAAAATCTTTAAAAGCCCTTATGTTGTATGCCAAAACTGCTAAACAATATTCCATCTGTGTAGCAATTTTTCTCTTTTGTGTAGGAAAATGAGATGCGGGATAAACTATTACCTGGCATCGTATTTCAAGCTGCCACACAACACACACACGGAACTAGACTGAATAGACCTTTGGCATAGTTGCCAAATGCAGAAAAAACAAAGGAGCAAAGTAACACATAAAATTTTGAAAGAAATTCGAATTGTTGTGTGACTTTTGCCATAATTTTCACAGGTAGTGCATTTTTATGCAAAAAGTGTTACATCATAGTGACAAAGTGCAATTTAATGGATTAAGTTTTTGAATAATAAATGCAAAATTAGACGTTCTGTTTATTTAAAAAAAAAGCTGTTATATATAGCACAGAATCTATATGAGTTTTTGACAACTATTCATACCTGTCATACACACACACATATACTCTATAAAAGAAAAAAATTACCGATATCTAGTCCATACTGATTGTAATGCTGGTTTGAATCTATCTTCTGCTACTGGTACACTTTTTTTTATCATAACAAACTCAAAAGGTTCTTGCCATCAAATCATTCTTTTCATTAGTGATAGTACAACATAAATATCACATCTGAATGATTCTGGCGTTACGATCCTCTTTTGTAAACTTAGAGTTGATCAAGGCAAACATCACCTGCACAGTGGTGGTGTGACTGAGTGCATCCTTCCAGGAGGGGGGACCCCCAAGTTTCAAGTGGCAACCATCATCACTTTCATCATAGCTAAAATTGTAGGAAGACTACCTACAAAGTAGAGTGCCACCATAGGCTGGCACAGAGCATAGCAGAGAAGTTTTGAATACAAACATCCCCCTCCCCAAAAGTCGCCTTCCTAGGCTCTGCAGGTGCCGTGTCATTCTTGTGGTGTCCCTCGGCTGAAAGGTTGGTCATGTCCAACCGATGTAAATGTTTTTTGCCGGGAGAGAATTCATAAAATGATTTCCAGTAACACCAAACCAACAAAAAAATCTTTCAAAAGTAGAAAATGTTTTCATCATATCACATAGTCAAATGTATGCACCTCTCTGTGATAGTGAAAAGAATAGTAGCACAGTTTTTAATGATGAGGTATCAAACTCCATCAGAGTGCAATGTGCTGAAGTCAAAGGTCTACCAGGGACATAGATTGACTCCTGAATTGTGGTGCACCACTTGGTATTGAGTGGATGAATTTGAAGAGATTATTCCATTCTGAGATACACATGATTTGTTTACATCTCCAGGTTATGAAAGCAGAGGATATGAACAATTTACTACCACATATGTGAGCCAATCCTCAACTGAAAAGATCATATGCTATACAATATTCTGAATCATGTTTATGCAATGACCTTTGACCTAGCAAACCTCTTATCTCCTCAGTCTCATGGTTGTCTGCTGGCTTGTACCTGTGGTGGTGTTACATAACTGATCTCCTTTATCGCACAATCATACAATGCCGTTTACCTAGTGATCCATTTCTCTCCCATACAATTCAGTATTTGCTTGCTTTTGACGTTTTTGCAGATTGAATCTTAAAACTCTTTTCCCTTGATGCATTTCACCTTATAATATTCCACATCAAGCATATTGCAGTTCAGAAATTCGGTGACATCTTCTTCGGAAATTGTCCTTCTGGCAAACTCTCACGTCTCTTCAGTTTTCATCTCTGATGCTTTAGCATCCTTTTGTTTTATTCCTGTCTCTCGAAATTTCTTTCTCTCCTCCAGGTACTCCTTCTTGCAGATGTCGAAGAACTCGGGATCAGTGTAACTGTTAAAATTATGAGCAGGTCAGAAATGAGCATTCTTTAATGAAACTTCTCCATTCTGTATCTTGCAATAAATTTCCCATCAATTGTATTTTGCCCTTCAAAAGTTATCCAACTTACAAGTTTTAAAATCTGGAAAGTGCACAATGAATGATGCAAACAGAAAAATCTGACACAAAAACCAGTTCAGTAGTCTAGGGAAGGTAGGGGCAAATCATCAGCATTGTCTCATTACCAATGGCCCTGTCCTATATTCCCCCTAATTCTACACCTCCCTCCCCCTTCCCTACCAAGGAATATGGCTTATGGCAATTTTTTAAACCTGCCAAGTTTTCTTCACATACTAATGACATGGTGACATTGCATCCCAAATCCTTCTGCACCCCAAAAAGAAGGGTCACCAAAGGAACATTGACAACAACTTTTAATACCAGGCAAGGTTCTCCTTGGGAGGAGACATTTTTGCAGATTTTCACATATTTGCCAATAATGACCCCTAAATGACCTTTGACATTGACTTCCTAAAGCCAAAAGTGTTTGCAATATGTCTAGGATCATTGTGTCCATATTTAAAAAAAAATTGTAGAAAAATGAGCATTTTGTGAGCTCTTAAACAATTGTGGACAGACATTACATTACACTCACATTACATTACATTAGATTAGACAGACAGACAGACAGACAGACAGGATGATGGTGGCATATCCCAACAGTTCAAACAGAGGTAAGCTGGCTTGAACTAAAAGTCACAAAAGCCGCTACTTACCACAGGAGGGGAGAGTGAGGTGCAGAGACGTGTAGTAAGAAATAATATTTTCAAACTTACTGGATGAGAGAGAGAGAGGCACAAAGGAAGAGCCATAAAATTCTTTAAAGAGGACAAGCAGCACTCACTACTTAGTCAAACAAGCTTTGAGGGCACTATTTTCTTTTCGACACTTGACCACCATGCCGATGCCAGCCGACGAACAGCATTCGGTGAAAGCTGCGGGGAAAAAGGACTCGTGAAGGTTCACATGCTCGATAATGTCCTACTGCATGTGGATTACATTAAGATACGGTACAAAACAATTCATTCTATACATTAAAGAGCAAGCATGCTTGCTACATCAGATGAATCCATTGTGCCAAAGATGTAAAACAGTCTGTGTGATGTACTTGCCTACTGTGTCATACTCTAGGATGAAAACCTGCAAGCTTATCTGCACAGTAGACACTAAGGCCACTTTATCACATCTACTGTAGGGAGGCCAACCAATTTACAAACATTCCTACACAAGTTTTCTATGATTTATGACTCGTACCCGTGGGAAACCCAATAAAAATGCGTGCCATATCAGTAAGCAAAGGTGGTGTGTTTCAACAGTACCTAACCTCACGGTCTGTGCAGAGGTATCTCATTAATGGAGTTGAGGTGAAACCATGCAGGAAGGGGGGGGCAACATCTGCTAAGTGCTCCGAGCATAAATGAAAGAGAATGAATAATTCATCATGATTCTTCTATCATCCAACCCCATCTGATATGCATTACCATTCTTCACCTTCTTTACCTTTCTTAATTGAGAACTGTACAGATGAGAGCCATATTCCAAGGCTAGGCATATGCAACCCAAAATACTCAAGGAATGATATGTGCTTGTAAAGCCAAAACTTTTTCTTGTATGCTCCAAGCCAACTGATATGATGCTTCACTTAGACAGCCCTGCTGGGACTCAGTCCCCCCCCCCTGTGTTTGTTCCATAACGGCTAAGTGAAGTATGTGAATGAAACCTGATGCATATTACTTTACAATTCAATATAATATATCCAGTACAACAGATAAAATCCAAGATTGACCTGAAAAAGTGTTTTTGTTCACTTTATGAAGGAACTGGTAATACGCAATTACCTCTACAAAGAGGTAATCGCTTATTTTAAATATTTAATGCAAACACTGTACATATGGAATATCTGAACAACCACATGTATTCTCTATAGTGCAATACACCAGTGGGGGTGGGTGGGTCATTCTCTCTGGCAGGGAGGTGGGAGACTGAAGTTCAAGTAGCACCTGCATCATCACTTACATGATAGCTAAAACTGTTGGAAGACTATCTGGGTGGAGCACCACCATCAATTGGCACAGAACATGGCAAATTTATATTTTTTAATAGAAATCCACCTAGATGGCTGAAATTGACTTCCAAGGGTTTACAGATGCCTGTGACTCTTCTGGTCTTCCCCCCCCCCTCAGAAAAAAACCTGTAGCACACACAAATTAATGTTTGAGTGACACGTTGTACTCACAGTCAACGTATTCTTTACATTCTACTCGGGCCTTCTCCCTGATCTTCTTTGGAATCAAAACGTTGACCTCCACTTTTCGTAAGAAGTTCTCATCTTCTTCCCATGCTTTTACGGAGAAAAGAAAAAATCGATGAAATTCGATGTGATAATTTCTTGTGATCTGTTTCCACCGAAGAATTTGCTTAGAACTGCATAAAAAATTTATGTGCAACAAAATCTTTCTATGCAAACTGTTCGACAATAATAACTTTCTTTTCCAAGATTTCTACAGTATGGGCAAAGCTGGTTTCTAGCTAAAATTCAAACTTTTCAAAGACTCAACAGATTGTCTACAGTATGCAAACATTCCAAACCCAATAGGGACACCAAACAAAATGGTAAGCCATTAAATTAAAATCTGTTTGTTTAAGAGAACTGTGAAGACATATGAGAAGACTTAATAATACGAATATGTAATCAGTCTCAGGTGCATAAAGTGTCCCCAAACAAAAATGACAATGAATCAAACAGTATTTTGCCATGTGCATTGGTTGGAGTTGGCTTAAAGTTTCTGAAAATTTATGGACATGGTAAAAAAATTGACGGTGATTAGTTGTACACCATAAATGGTGATAAAACCATTTTATACAGTGCTGAAAATTGGTGTGTGGAGTTAGTTACTGGTCTACTGCTATGCCTAGCTGGGAGCATTTTGCTGCACCACCAAGCTGTTATGTCACTACCAAGAAAATGACATCATATCTACACAACAGTACTTTCGATACCACCTACATTTCCGTTTTCGAAGTCAACTGTGTGAGTTGCTCTTTACACCTGACTTGGAACGGCTCTGGCCCTCCCCTTCATGATTATGTCATGTTAAAAAAATGTAGTTCATAAGTAGGCCTACTTGCAACATTCATAAGGAAATAATTAATTAGAGATACTTTAAAGATTTTTTTTTTTCTCGCATTTCATCTCTCGAGTTGGTAAGTAATCACATTTTTATGA